>JAVGWX010000016.1:19680538-19823038 GCA_036924085.1 Ariolimax columbianus | reverse complement strand
CTTTGTCGCAGGTTTCCTGAATGTAACCAATTACAGTGACAGCCCTTTCCTCCATGAGAAGCAAAGGTTACGAGTAGAAGAAGAGCTGGTGTTATACGTGAATGTTTTGGTACCAACCACCTGAGCAAAAGAAAGTAATAGGTTTAGGTATTAACTCCCTGGCAAAGTGAAAGTAACAGGTTTGGGTTCTAATCTTCTGACCAAGTGAAAGTAACATGTTTGGGTTCTAATCTTCTGACCAAGAGAAAGTAACAGGTTTGGGTACCAATCTTCTGACCTAGTGAAAGTAACAGATTTTGGGTACCAACCTTCTGGACAGGGAGACATGTTCAGAATCTTGATACAGTACATGTTTTGTTTACTTTTGAGAGTGAAATAAAAACCTATCCTACACACTTCGTGACAACTGCACGGCTGATATTTATTCCAGAGATCTATGAATCATCTTGACGGCGCCTCCACCCTCGCCAGCAAAGGGCATAAATGCCGCAGGAAAAGTTTGTTTTATAAACGACCGGTTATACACTACATGGCTAATCCTTGTCGGTGTCCATGATTGTCTACAACTATATATCTCGTCGTCCTCACACAGTTCCGATAAATTGCTCATGGCTGAACCCTATTTATAGCTGCACTTACTTATTTCATTGCTAATGGGTGTCATGCGGCTGTGAACGATATCCCCTTTGAGACAGTCTACATTCATTATTTGTGACCCAAATGGCTTTTAATGTTTCGGTGATCAAGTCGTCTGTCCTTCCTTTGTAGCCATTCCCGTGTGCCCCTCTCCTCCCCCCTCCCCCATTTCATCTTCCATCGTTGAACTTTCTGATTGTGATTTACGCATATGGGGGCGGGGCGTGTTGCCAAGGAAACATTTGAAACCAGCAATTGTTGAACTTAAAATGAGTATGGCAAAAGATGTGCAACTAGTGTGCTTGTTCTGCGTCGCAAAAGACCTGGATTCTTCTTCTTCTTCTTAGTCTCCTTCTTCTTCTTCCTCTTCTTCTTCTTCTTCTTCTTCTACTTCTTCAGCATTCGTCATGAAAAGGACGCTGTGTCGTAGTTTACAGCGAGGCTGCAATATCTGAGAAGTTAAGCCCAATACAACCGGTTTCAATTGACCTTTTATGTATGTTTGTCTCATCAATACGATCCATATTCTCTTAGCCAGACTGCACTTGTCCAGGACCGCCACGTATAGGCGAAATATGGTTTTGGTCGACTTAGGTACGCTGTCGCTGATGCAAACATCCACCTAGGAGTCGTTGGCTGCTGTCAGCTCACTTACAGGGTTGCAAACTCTGGCCTTACGACGCGGGTTCGAAACCTAAACTCTGCAGGCTTCACGCCCTGTACCGGGACATAATGTCTGCTCCTAAACTACCCTGTATGGCTTGGCTTGGCTTCGTTCGTTCTCAATCTCCCGCTACCAAACCCTAAAAGGGCTTAAGTAGCAGAGTTTAGTCCAGAGAACGGAATGCGTTGTGTCGTAGTTTACAGCTTGACCGCGATATTTGCACCTTTAGGTCCAACACATCCAACTTCAGCAATCATTTTTTGAGTACCGGGTTAGCATTCCCTCTTCGATCCCTTCTCCTAAGCCAGTCTGCCCTGCTGCAGCCTGTTATCCATGATCACCGAGTGGAGGTGTAGAAGGGTCTTGGCAGCTCTGGTTCGCTGGCCCTGACGCTAGCAGTCAGCTATGGGTCGCTGACCACTGCAGCTCATGCGCTGCTCAGCATCTTGTCCCCATACTACCCTATTTAGAAGTCCTCTTTCCTGTGTGCAGTAGGTTACAGTTACTTTATAATGGGGTAGACAGACCCATGCCCAACTTTTCTCGGTTATCACTAGTGTCAACCCTGGAAACAAAGCTACTCCAGTGTAGCTAAGCGAATAAGAAATCAAACCTAGTACCAAAAAATTCCTTGCTGAAACCGGATATGTTGGACCCAACGGCGCAGAATTACAGCCTCGTTAACTACGGCGTTACATCCCGACTTCCTGCTCAGGTCGATCGCCGAAGAAGAACTTCCGGCGTGTCAGGCGTGTGTCAGACATGTGTCAGGCGTGCCAGGCATGTGTCAGACGTGTGTCAGGCATGTGTCAGACGTGTCGGGCCTGTGCCAGGCATGTGTCAGGCGTGTGTCAGGCGTGTCAGGCGTGTGTCATGCGTGTGTCAGGCATGTGTTAGGCGCGTCAGGCATGTGTCAGTCATGTGTCAGGCGCGTGTCAAGCATGTGTCAGTCATGTGTCACTGTTACTGTTCTCTACTTTCATTTTGACTCCCCCCCCCCCCCCCAATCAATGTTATTTAAGTGCCATATACCTCACGTAAGGAAGAAATAAGTGCTCTCCAGTTTGATATGTGTATCGCCACTCATTTTAGTTTATATATGTTGTTCAAGCCCATAATGGAAACCTTTTTGACGATTTCTCACTATAGTATACCCAGCTGTAAATGCAAATTTCATTCAGTAGTTAAGAGTTAGCAAAGACGTAAAAGAAAGGAACTGGCCAGCGCCTACCGACCTCACAAAGAAACTGATACACAGTTGTCTGAACTGCCTTTATCTTTATACAGCTCAGTATATTGTAAGAATTCCTCAGTTGTCTGAAATGCATTTAACATTTTCACAGCTCAGTAAATCGTAAAGATTCCACTGTTGTCTGAACTGTATTTAACATTTTCACTGCTCTATATATTGTAGGGATTATCACTTAGCAACTGACGATGTTCTGTCCATATCTTATTCTATTTCTAGATTGAAAGCATATACTTAATAGCTGCCTGAGCTGAAAGCGCCATTGCTTAAAAGTTAATCCGTTAAGCGTCGATAAATCACAAGATGCTGAATGCTAACAATGTCAGTGTATCTCGTGAGTGCGCGCCCCAATGACACACGTACGCACGCACGCTCACACGCACGTATATTTATATATATGATTTCAGAGAAGCTTTAACATAATCAGAAGACGTGGGCTTTCATATCCAAAGTCGGCTGCCTTGGAAATCTGCCATTTTCTTGAAACATCTGGTCGAAGATGCGCTCGCAGGTGTACAAGTAAACATCTGTACGAAAACGCGCTCGCAGGTGTACACGGCAACGGCGAGACCCGTATATCGTTTGAGCTCAGAAATACGGAGTGAAACAGTGAAGCGTCCTTGCCCTGAGCCTGCTCATGATGATGTTTTAATATATGTAGACGGAGGCCTTCGAGGACGTCGAGTAAGGCATACCCATAAAGTTTCGCATTAATGGCAGGTTATTTAATCCTGGCAGACTGAATATATCAATGAAGATGATACCCGATACCATATGTGCACTCTTACATGCGAATGAATGTGCTCTGAGCATGAGCTACTTGTAACAACTTTGGCTCCAATTTAAGCATAAACAAAATTGAGGTCACACAGCAAACAGCTCTAGCTACAGAGTATAAACATCCAGCAGTTACAGTGAGAGGATTTAAATTAGTAGTGGTGGGACAAGTTTCTAACTCGTAAAAACACAAGCTGTTGAGATCAGTGATAACTGCAGATGAGCTGACTAATAGAATAGCAAAGGCGAGCCAGCACAGCTTTTGGTTGAAATCGTTCAGTCTGGAAAAGTGAAGTCAAAGATGGCGGAGTAATCAGCGAGGGTCTTCGCGTGCAGTAAGCCAAGGGTAGACCCACGATAAAAAAGTCTAGAGTACGGTAGATGAAATAATAGTACTAGCTGCAGATCATGTTTGTCTGTCATGCCATATAACTTTCCGTGTTGATATTGGCTTGATCATTCACGAGCACACCCACGTTCTCAGGAATGCAGTGTGACCAAGATGGACAATTATTATTTACGAGGCGTGTTCAAATTAAATCGGACCTAACTGCACCAAGTGAACATAGGTACGAGATGCGCATAATGACGTCATTTCTGATATAAACAGCATATACCAACCGTCAAGTTTGTAAAATGTCATTATCCTCAGACTAATAGTTTCTTCAGTAGATAGTTGAAAACATGGCGGATGTGATACTGAATCCGTCCAGAGTTGATCAGAGAGCGGGGATTTGGTTTCTAATAGATGAACGATGTACACAAGTTGACATTCATCGCAGAATGCAGGCAGTGTATGGTGACAAAAGTGGGGCAAACGTAAGCTCCGGCGACGGTCCATCCGAATTACTACATCAATTTTGGCGATGGCATCTTCTGACGCAACAATATGTGACTGACCTGATCTCGGAAGATCTTTCGTTAACTCACGTCCTTCTTTAAACATCGTTGTCACGGTCTTCACTGTTGTCTTCGACACACTTTTGTCACCATGATTCCAGTAGTACTGAGCGACACGCAGATGAAACCAGAATAGCACAACCGCCTGGTAGACCCCGGTTCACATTAATCAGAACGCTACGGATGTAAGAACATTACTAAATGCCACGCCCAGTCCCCCCACCTTTTAAAAGTCCTTTTCAGAGCTCACAAAAGAATAAACCTACTGATTGGGGACATTCACAACAACAGCAATATTAACAAAGAAAAACACCAACAGAAATACACAGGGACAATGAATCAGTTCTTCATGACTCCTGTCCTTTATATGAGTAGGTTGACAGTTTAAGTGTTGCAGATCTGTCAAGATCTGGAAGATCTGCATGAGAAGGCAACGATGGAAATGCAGAAATAGGGAAGAAAATCACTGAACAGGATCGACAAATAAAATGACAATTATGGAGAGGTCAGGTCAGGTCAGGTCAGATCAGGTTAGGTCAGGTCAAATCAGGTCATGCTGTAACCGGTGAGGTCGTTGGGGCACACATGAAGACATCCTCACAACGCCACGCCACGCTTCTCTATCATATCCCGCTGCCTGTGACTCTTCTGGTCGGAGATTGGTCCATTCTTTTATGTTATCCTACCATCTCTTTTTGGGACGGCCTCTTCGTCGTCTGCCATGCACCTTTCCGTGGAGGATTGTATTTGCAAGACCCTTTGATCTCGATATGTGACAGTACCAAGCGAGTTTCCTTCTTTTGACAGTTGCTAAGATGTCTTCAAAAGGCCCTATTGCTGTTGTAATTCTATCTCGTATTTCCTCATTTGTAACTCAATCTTTGTACGTGACGTTTAAAAGTCTTCGGAAACATCTCATCTCCAAGGCCTCTATCCTTCGTTGAAGGTCAGCTGTAACTGTCCATGTCTCACAAGCATAGAGGAATATTGCCAGGACCAATGTACGCATTAATCTGATTTTCGTTCATAGTGCTAACCGTTTATCTTGCCAGATTTTGTTTAGCCGTGCAAGCGCCGCTATTGTCTGTGCTATTCTGGCCAACACCTGACATTTTGATCCTTCATCACTGACAATCGACCCAAGATATTTCAAATGGAGACATCTAGTGCAGCAAAATATAATTTTTCACAAAAGAATTTCGCCGGGTATGGGTCTGCTAACTCGAAAGCAGTAGGATATGAAAGTGAATTTCTGTCGACAGCTGCTAAAATGCATCAGCCAAGATAACATTTAGAAAATCTTTTTGACAGTTAGTTGTCCGTTATAAGTGATGACGGCAACATCATCAGACGGTTGGGCCTGTATTTGGATTATAGTGCGAAAGTAACTACGTTTGTTATCAACGTCAGTCTCTGGTCCTGAGCTACCTTGGATCAGTGGCAAGACGTAAGTCAAGACGAATGGAGATAACTCAGGATGCAGGCATTCTGGTTCCCCCTACATTGAGATAAGAAGTAGCTTGAAACTTGCGGGATTCGATCGAAGGTCGTTTTCTTTCATTTCTTTGAGAGGCGAGTGCCTTACCTTTCTACATCATCACTCTCTGTGTGAGCAATGTGTTATGGACGTATTGCTAACTGGGCAGGGCCCAGTCTCTCCAAGGCGATGTGTTAGTCAATTATTATTGGCCAATGTGTACATTTCCCAGTCATACCAAAACGGACACTGTCAACAAACAGGGCGAAGGACACACATTTCGTGAAGGTCAGCCGTATGCACTGGGTAGAGGAAATACGACAGATGATAACCGAAATACTATTACAAATAACCGACGACTATGCCAGAATAATCGATTTGGAAAATACCACATAATGAACAAACCAAATAATCCAAATGGAAAACCACAACACGTTTTTAATGGACCCAGGTGTCAGTTGCCAACTAGTATGAATTCCAGTCAAATCGTTGCATGACGGCATCCATAATTAACTAAAACACGAGAACAAGACTGGACAGTAATGTTGATAGTAGATGAGAATTGGGTGCACCATTATTACCCCGAACCTAAAATATCAAGTATGCAACGGAAACCCCTGGGGTCCCCAACACCGGTCAAGCCGAGAGCCCATAGGTCAGTAGGAAAAGTTATGCTTACTGTTTTCAGCTGCAAAAAAGCAAATGTAAAATTGCATATCGGCTGTCACCATTATTGAAACACCCTAACATAAACATTTCCACAAAAAGAATGTTGATCAACATAATATTCATGCCCATGCTCTGTTACCAGTGCCAAATGTGGTTATCAGAATCTCTGGAGAGAAAGTTCACGACACGTCAGATGAGAGGCCTCCGGGAAACAATCGCCGAAACTAGGAGAGACAGAACGCGTAATGAAGATGTGAGACGAATGGTTGAAGCAAGACCCTTCACTGAATATATTGACGATTTGAGAATCAAGTTGTTCGGTCAACTAACAAGACTGCAACCAGACAAACTCCCCATGTGTGCCTATAACTCACGGCAATCGGGTTTTCGCAACTGTAGCAGGCCTAGAACTAGATGGATAGGAAATGTGGTATATATTCTAAATCATCTAATGCGAGCACGACTACTTCAGTTTGGCCCTGGACAGAAAACTTCGGCTCCCCGCGCCGCCTCACGACAGAGCTGGCTGTTGAATGATTACATTCCTCATGACAACGGGCAGTATACTATGTCGATCTCCTCACTTTAGTTTACTGTGACAAGAACAGAGGGGTAACACGCACTCAAAATGGTCCTGTACTTCACAAAGGTCGGATTGTGTACAAAAAACAGCCAAAACTTTGAATTATTAAAATTCCTCAACATCCACCCAATTTTTTAGATTTGGCTACATCCGACTTTTCCCCAAATCTAAAAGAAAAAAACAGCTGAAAGGAAATCATTTTGACAATGAAGAAGCCATACTAACACGTAGTAACTGGTTTAATTAGACAGATAAGGCGTTCTATTCTGAAGGTCTTTTGAAGTTCACGTATATATGGCAGAAGTATGTCACTTCCGGTGGTGGTTATATTAAAAAGAAAAAGAGAACGCCGTGCAGTATTCAGTTATCTATGACCTATATACTATGACCTATATATTGAATCCACATGTACTCTGATGGACTTCATGGGGAGCAGCCTATTATGCTTCGTTTGCGGCGCGTCTGAGGTCGTCAACGAAAGTCGCTGGAAAATCGTCTTTTGGTCGTCTGTCCACTTTTCCCTCGGTGCCAAGAGATCAGAAGCCAAATGTCGAGTATTGTAATCTCGCACGGTAATCTGATCCGGGGACATTCTCGCGAGATGATCTTGTGTTTGGATATGTTTTTATGGGATGGCTGACCTCTTTGAGAATGTCCTCGTTCCTCAATATGTCTCTCATAGAGACGTCGGCGGCTATTAGCAGACGTCTCATTTTGTAGGTGGAGATTTTACTCTCGTGGCTTGGACACGACTCATGTTTGGCTCTGGTAATACACCGTTTGTATGAAGATGTTGTGGATTAGTTGTCAGACAAATGTTGGGATGGAGCAATGGCGCAGGTTGACAAGTCATTTCTGCTGCTGTCTGGCTTCATATTTTTTTTTTACTTTAAATGTTTGTCTCACTAGTTTCTACTATCGGATGCACAACTATTCCACCCCAAAAAGCAAAGGCCGCCGTCCATCGTAGACGATGATGGCATAATTAATTCGCTATTTTTTAGTAAGGATTAACAACGCTACTTTTTATCCTCACTCTCTCGTTTCAAGCTGCCCGACCCTAGTGGCAAGTCAAGCACAAGTCTACTAGGGCGCGACTACGAGATGCAGAGGACTCCGCATCAAGCACCGGTGAAATAGACGGCGGAGTCGGAGTCGAACCGACACCACCTGATCACGAGGCCGACGGCTTAACCACTTCTCCACGGAATCAACGAAGTTCCATCCCCAGACGATAGTCAATTAGGCGATACTAAGAAACATAAACCAGTGCTTGGATGCATGTGTGTATCTGTATGTACCTAACCGAGTGTTTTAATAATGCAGAATTGTTTCATGTCATTTCCTCTCGTTGTTCCTCGTAAATAGATGGTTTCTATTTTTCCTATTTCTTCTTTTCCTTGGTGTACACTGTCCGGCTCCGGGGGTTAAATATGCACAATTTTTGAATTCCTTAGACCGTTTTGTGGGAATGGCTGTTTGTTTGTTGCTTAGATGTTTGCCTCACTAGTTTCTACTGGCGGAAGCGCGACATTTTCCATCCCAGATCATAGTCAATTGTGCGTTATCAGGACGCATAAACCAGTGCTTGAATGCAAGTGTGTATATGTATGTACCTAACCTAGTGTTTCAGTAATGCAGAAATGTTTCATGTCATTTGTTATCCATTTGTAGATCCTTCCTGTCATTGATGGAGGTGGTCTCCAAATTGTTATTATAATTTTGTTTATAAATTTTTTTTATTTGGTACTCTGTCCCGACTCAGGAGGTTAAGCTTACTTTGAATTCCAGTGTCAAATGGCCAAATGGGAAACAGAACATACTGGCTACACAAAAAATGATGCCTATTACCAGTTTAACAGAAGAGAGCAGGTCGTGATCTTCAGACTGCGCACAGGCCACAACAGACTGAGGTACCACCTGGTCAATAAACTGAAGATAGGTGGCACTGACGAATGCACGTGTGGTACCGGGAAAATAATCGCTGAAAATCTGCTGCAAAATTGCCCGACATACGAGGACCAGAGAAAGCACATGTGGCCATCACCAGTGGCAGCACTAGACAAGCACCATGGCAGTGTCGACAACCTCAGGATGACCGCTGCTTTTTTGGAACAAATACAGGTTGACGTTTGACAGCGTACGAAGAAGAAGAAGAAGAAGAAGAAGAAGAAAAAGAAGAAGAAGAAGAAGAAGAAGAAGAAGAAGAAGAAGAAGAAGAAGAAGAAGAAGAAGAAGAAGAAGAATAATTCAGTGTCAAAATTTGGGAATTGGTATTTTTATTCCATGTACACCTCACAGGAGGCAGGATATATTTCCAGAGGTGGTAGACAATATACCAGGTATTGGAAACAAAAACGGCCAGACTGAAAAAGAAAGGAGAGATACTACCCTAAGCTTTATATCGGAAGCTCTATGGCAGTGGCGACAGCCTCAGGATGACCGCCGCTTTTTTCGAAAAAATAATGGTTACTGTGTGACTGCGTACGAAGAAGAAGTACACCTCACAATTTAAAAAAAAAAAATGTTTTTCCTAAAAATTGATAGGAACCATTTGAAATTAAAAAAAATAAATATAATATTCAATTTACAGTAGGATCGGTGCGTCCCTTTACTTGCGGAAACAATACTAGGCGTTGTTGAGCTGAGATTCAGCAATCGGTCGCTAATCAGCCTAAACTGGAGCCTAATTCCCCTATTGGTTGAGGATCTCTGAACTAGGGCACCTCACCTGGGAGAAATATTTCCTTCTTAGCTGGCTAGGCTAGAGCAGACTAATACGCTGCTGCGTTGGGACAAACGCTAACGGAGGGTGGTTAACCGATGTGCGAGTAAATCTTAACAGACTTAAACACCAGAGCTGCTCTTAACAAACCACCTAACCATGGCCATGTCACACAGTTAGTCGCCTTTTACGACATGCTCCCTGTGAGGCAGTGGTGCTATTCTTGTCCTTGTCATACACAAAGACCTCGGCAGACCACTCTGGCTAATACAAAAGTATTCCATGAAATGCTACTTAATAAAAGAAAAGTAATTCTAAATAAATAATGTTGCACTCATTGTAGGCAGAGGCCCAGCAACCCTGTATGTCAGTGAGCCAATTTAATAAGCTATATTTTCTATGCATGCTGTTTCAACTGATAATTTTAATTTTTGTTAATGAATGCTTGTGATTTATATATAATTTATATAGGAAATAAAATGCATAAACTAATACTAAATAAATATTGTTTAATTCAAATGTCGAGTCAATATTCTTGTATGGAACAGAAACTTGGAGAAAGACAAAGGCAATAGAGGGAAAAACTAGTCGCTCATTAATAAATGTGTACGGAGAATAATGGATATAGGCTGGCAAGACATGGTGAGGAATGAGGACTTATGGGAACTGAAGCCAACAACTACCAGGGAAGCAGCAGATAAAACGTAGGGAATGGGGTTGGATAGTACATACGCTACGGAAAGCACAGTGAAACGTGTCCAGAAAGGCCCTGACACGGAATGCACAGAGAAGAAGCAAGTGAGGTAGACCATGAAACACCAGGAGAAGAGACTGAAGATGAGCTTCGGTCCTTGGACCCTCAACTGAAGAGGGAGGAAGAAAAGATAACTCAAAATCGAACTTGCCGGACAACGATTGCCAAGGGCCTATGCCTCAAACTAAACGACTGGCACTAATTAATTCAATGGAATAATGCAAATACAATTATATTATAGTCATAACAGACAGTGTCGACAAACAGAAGACAGAGCTGAACAAAACACACAGGGCGCCACGCGCTAGTCTAGAGATACTGAGACGTCAATGAATGAATGAACGAATATATATATATATAAATATGATGTTCGCCCATGACAAGTGACGAAGACCCCTCCCTTTGCTCAGCCGTGTGGGCAGTCTTGCTGTTTCCGCTGAAATGGGTGACTCGCAGCGCTCAAATTTTGCTTAAAGTGAGGAAGAAACTGCGCCTTTTGTCAACCTCACTCTATGGTCCTGAGATACCTTTGGCTAGTTGCAAGATGTTATCGAGACGACTGGAGATATCACAGGATCTCGATTTTTCCTCAAGGTTTACTCCTGAAGCTCTTCTCATAAACAAGGCAGTGGAGGGGGATGACATCTATTGTTACAATATATTTTATCCTGATCATCATCATCATGAAGCATTTCCTAGGCAGAGCATCGTTCTCATCCCGTCCATTCGATAAAAATCTCGATCAACAGTCAGTCTTTCTGCCTGCCCCATGTACCCTTGATGAGGTGCCCTTGATGTTTTCTGTCCATCTACGTCTTGATCGGCCTCTCCTCGTTTTCCTAGACAAATGCCCTCCAGAACTGCTTTTTTTCCAGTCCGTCATCCCCATGATGTGGCTGAAAAACCCCAGTTTTCTAAATCTACGTGGTTTATAAGCCAGTACTCTTCTACATTCAGATCTTGCAGGATGGCTTTATTTGTTATTTTCTTGACCCAAGGTATTTCGAGGAATATTCTGTAGCATTTTGTTTTGAAGGCATCGATGTTCTTTTTTAATATTTGTGTGATGGTCCATGTCTCGCATCCATATATTGCCACCTGACATGCGCATGTTCGGAGGATCTTCAATTTTAATTATGTGTTAGTATTGTTCCGCACATTTTGCATACTATTCCGTTTCTGCATTGTTATGGACAATCGTCTCCTTATCTCCCTTTTTCCTGCTCCAGAGATATGACCAAACTTTCCTTGACCTCTTGACTGGTGCCATCGCCTTCTTGCTCTAACTTAACTTAAACTTAACGTCTTTATACTGGTTTAGAAGACCCTGCAGAGTCTGTATACAGCCAGTTACATTTACATCACCTTGCTCTAAAAGCTAAGCGCATCCAGTTTATTCTTAAATGCATTAACTGTCCCCGCCTCCACTAACTCCCCTGGCAATGTATTCCAAGCAGGCACCACTCTCTGACTAAAAAAATATTTCCTAATATCTAATCTGAACCTCTCTTTAGTCAGCTTATAGCTATGCCCTCGTGTTATTGTGGGTGGCTGTATTTAAAAAAAACTTTTTATAGACGAATGTATCCATTCCTCTGATCATCTTATAAACCTGTATTGTCTACCTCTGCCTCATTTCGATTACGGTTCTCTCGAGACCGTTGTATCTTTTGATGTGACTAAAGCATTTCAATTTTCTGTTCATTATGAAATTTATGAACCAATTCTTCTCTATTACCGACTGTTGTCGAACGACTACATTCTTCATCTTTTATGGTCGATGGTATTCTTCAACATTTCGCCTCGAAAGACTCTGCTCTTTTCCTAGAGGTTTGGGTATATGTCCATGTTTCGCAGCCATGCGTTGGCACGAAACAAAAACAACACTGAGGTTCAAAACACTTTCACTTTTGTTGATGTGCTGGTATTCTGGTATAGTTTCTTCAGGAAGATATGCTGAGAAAGGTTGCTCTGTGGATTACTTGTTCATCATTTTCCATGCCTAAATATAAAACGAGGCCATTAGGTGATTCCATTTTGTACATATTATACGTATGTCATGTAATTATGTACACATTATCCGTATGTCATGTCATAAAATTCATATAAAATGTCGAGAGATACGACATTCGCCTTTCAAATCGTCAAGGAAACGGTGTACGATCGACTCCCACAAGTTTCACGCGACCCTTGGTCTCATGTATTGTACTGACTGAATGTCTGCATCTTGAGCTACTTCCAGTCGTCTTGATTGTATGTCTTGCGACTGGTTCCCGGTAACTCAGGACGAGAGAGTGAGATTGATGTCTAGCTCAGCTTCTTTCTCACTATAATCCACATTCAGCGCACGTTACATCTTCAGGACGAGGCCAGTCTGATGATGTCGCCTTCTTCGCTTGGGATGGGCAACTTACTTAATTACTTAAGTGCATATTATACGAGCGTCATGTTTCAGCTAATGGCCCTTTCATACCCAACATGTGAGATGTGTCGTTCCCGAGAATCGCAGTGCAGCCAAGAGAGAAGAAAATAACGCCCCTGTAAGTTCGAGCCATCTATGTTTAAATATGTGTAGGTCCAAGGTCCTTCTGCTTAAGTATATTAAGGTCTGAGGCCTCTATGTTCAAGTACCGTAAAGTGTGAGGTCTCTATGTTCCGTACCTGAAGGTTTAAGTACTCTATGTTCATGTACCTGGAAGTTTAAGTCCTCTATGTTCAGGTACATGGAAGTGTGATTTCTCTATGTTTAAGTACATGATGGCATGAGTCCTCTATGTTCAAGTGCCTGATGTCATGAGTCCTCTATGTTCAAGTACCTGATGGTATGAATCCTTATGTTCAAGTACCTGATGGCACGAATCCTCTATGGTCAAGTACCTGATGGCACGAATCCTCTATGTTCAAGTACCTGATGGCATGAGTCCTCTATGTTCAAATACCTGAAGCTATGAGTCACCTATGTTCAAGTACCTGAAGCTATTTCCCCCATGTCGATGTACCTAGAGCTATGAGTCACCGATGTTCAAGTACCTGGAGCTATGAGTCACCTATGTTGAAGTACCTGGAGCAATGAGTCACCTATGTCCAAGTACCTGCAAGTAATAGTCTTGTGTGCTTTAGAGAATAGAGAATTGCCAGATACTTCAGGTGGTAATAACAGATAACAAGCTTCTTCTTCTGAATGAGAACACAGACATGCTCATCGTCCACAGAAGAAGTAAATAAACTCAGAGATCCATGCGGGAGACTCATGTTTGTTGTGCACAGAAGAAGTACACGAACTCAGAGATCCATGGGGGAAACAGATGTCCGTTGTCTGTTTCCACAAAGGCAAATATATACTTACAGGAATGAATTGTGAGAGGTAAAGATAGTCCAAAAGCAGGCAGTGATGTCGGAGATAAGTGTTAGAGATACCAATTACTAGAATGCAGCTTGTTTATGTGGCCAGTTCCCTTCGTGGCTGTCTTTCCTTCCAAAAAATAAGGGTAGGTACCAAATTTATAGTTGGATTACTTGGAGCGTACTGGTAACATGAGGTAAACTTCGTACTTTTGTCGTGAGAAGCTAGTACTCTGCCCCTAAATTGAGGAGAACAATGCTTGCATCAACAAGTTTTGTTGAAATAGCTGAATGTGGCGCCAGAACACAATGAATATTAACGCGCCTTTGTCACCTGTCTCTTCAAGCTTACACTGCAAGGTGATGCGACTGTGGGGCACTAGGCCGGACGTGTGTCAGATGGATATCCCGTAAGATTAATCCCACCTCGACACGGGCTTACTACGGCTGTAGCAACGCGCTTGCCCCAAGAAAGACAACTTAAGCTCCCCAACAAACAAAGGTGGACGGAAGCTAAACTGACACAATGAATTATTCATGTACAAAACATTCATAAGTTAGAATTACACGTCAGCCACACTAATGTTTAGAAAAATACGTGAATTAATGTGGGCCCCACATTGACATCCCCAATGGATTTTCTTGTTTTGTCAATCTAGAAGTCACCTTTACATATTAACATACCTGGAAGTTTCTGTTCTGTGTGTTATAGGCGGTTATTTTGAAGGTGACCGTTTGTCGCATCTCATAGAACCAGCCGCTTGGTGCTATCACGTTAGCATTTACGGTGTACAGGTGTGGAGTCCTTATCATAGAGGGGACATAAACATGCTAGAAAGAATCCAAAAAAAGAGCGACAAAGATGATAGTGGGATTCCAGAATTACAGTTATGAGGAACGACTCAGAAAAACCGGCCTACAGTGTCTCGCAGAGAGAAGAATTCGTGGTGACTTAATACAGGTTTATAAGATGATCAGAGGAATGGATAAATTCGACTATAACAAGTTTTTTTTTTAATACAGCCACCTACAATAACACGAGGGCATAACTACAAGCTGACTAAAGAGAGGTCCAGATTAGATATTAGGAAATATTTTTTTAGTCAGAGAGTGGTGTCTGCTTGGAATGCATTGCCAGGAGAGGTAGTGGAGGCAGGGACAGTTAATGCATTTAAGAATAAACTGGATGCGCATAGCTTTTAGAGTAAGGTGATGTAAATGTAACTGGCTGTATACAGACTCTGCAGGGTCTTCTAAACCAGTATAAAGACGTTAAGTTAAGTTAAGTAAACATCACTTTACCATGACGACAGCTCAACGCTATCATCACGTTACTATACCGTAATCATTATGTTGCCATCACGTTACTATAATGTTATTACCACGCTACCATTACGTTACGATCATGCTAGTATCACGTTACCAAAATGTTACCACCACGCTAGTATCACGTTACCATCACGCTAGAATCACGTTACCACCACGCTAGTATCACGTAATAACTACACTAATATCACGTTACTACCACGCTAATGTCACGTTACCATCACGCTAGTATCACGTTACCAACACGCTAGAATCCCGTTACCACTATGCTAGTATCACGTTACCATCACACTAGAATCACGTTACCACCACGCTACCATCACATTACCACCCCGCTACCATCACGTTACCACCACGCTACCATCACGTTACCACCACGCTACCATCACGTTTCCATCATCAACACTGAACAAAATTTCTACGCGTATTATTCCCATTGCTGAGGTCCTCTTGTAGAATTTGTAGGCTGAGGAATAAATGCATCTTAGCCCAGCAGATGTCACTATCATCATTAATAAGAACGGCAATCGTCTTCTTCTTTTTGTTTCGATTTCCATTCTTACGAATTATAGAGACACACATGCAATTTCTGTAGTCATTTATTTGACTTTATAAGGCTGCTAGCCGTATTCTGAACCTTCTTTAGAATCCTTTAACAACTTGCTAGAAACTTGGCAGAGGACACATTTACACGGGTAAAAGACGAAAATGTCTGTCTATAATTGTTTACACTTTTTCAATCACTGCGCCTAGCTCAGTCAAGGTGATCAATTAATTTATTCTGTCCACCAAACCGATAAATCAAAATTTGCGTACCGCTCATGATTGATTTGTGCGTTAAAAAAACAAAAAAAATTAAAGTCACTATAATCCTCCTTATACAAATTTACTCACTCAAATACCAACTGTTACTTATTTTATTGTATACTTGGAATACTAGTGTTCAAACAGGCATATTAATGTCTGTTGCCAGGTAGTCGAATGCTTCGGCTTTACGTTGTAGGGACTGTCACAACTTCCTGCGGCTTACCGGACTTGGGAGAAGATACAAATACTTTTGGTAGATTTTTAAAATTTGTATTCGACATCCCGCCAACATCAGCTTCCATTGTATTCAACATCACGCCAGTATCAGCTTCAATTGTATTCGACATCACGCCAACATCAGCTTCCATTGTATTCAACATCACGCCAGTATCAGCTTCAATTGTATTCGACATCACGCCAACATCAGCTTCCATTGTATTCAACATCACGCCAGTATCAGCTTCAATTGTATTCGACATCACGCCAACATCAGCTTCCATTGTATTCAACATCACGCCAGTATCAGCTTCAATTGTATTCGACATCACGCCAACATCAGCTTCCATTGTATTCAACATCACGCCAGTATCAGCTTCAATTGTATTCGACATCACGCAAACATCAGCTTCCATTGTATTCAACATTACGCCAGTATCAGCTTCAATTGTATTCGACATCACGCCAACATCAGCTTCCATTGTATTCAACATCACGCCAGTATCAGCTTCAATTGTATTCGACATCACGCCAACATCAGCTTCCATTGTATTCAACATCACGCCAGTATCAGCTTCAATTGTATTCGACATCACGCCAACATCAGCTTCCATTGTATTCAACATCACGCCAGTATCAGCTTCAATTGTATTCGACATCACGCCAACATCAGCTTCCATTGTATTCAACATCACGCCAGTATCAGCTTCAATTGTATTCGACATCACGCCAACATCAGCTTCCATTGTATTCAACATCACGCCAGTATCAGCTTCAATTGTATTCGACATCACGCAAACATCAGCTTCCATTGTATTCAACATCACGCCAGTATCAGCTTCTATTGTATTCGACATCACACGAGTATCAGCTTCCACTGTATTCGACATCACACCAGTATCAGCTACCATCGTATTCGATTTTGAATATGAACATTTTGGCACGTTATAGCACATAAATGACCTTCTACGCAACACCAGCCACCGGAGTGGTGCTCAGGTAGAAACACAAAAAACACACTCTTTTATGTAACACCAACCACGCGAATGGTACTCACAAACAAAGATGGGGTTACCGTTAACGATACACGTATACAGGGCTACTACAGAGAGGGTGTGCATGTGGCTAGCATTTTCATCATATAAAGCCATTGGGTTTGATACAGGTTTGTCCTAATGGGTCGGCTGTAATGATGGCCCTATGTCATACTTGGTATCGAAAAGGCGAATCAATCAATCAATCAATCAATCAATCAATACGAGTAAGGTGTAGTACGATTTATGTTCTTGTGTGCCTTACGGACTAGTACATCCGACCTCAGTATACATCCCGTATGGGTATGACTTTGCCTTTCATGATTCTAAACACACGCAAGCTAGATTTGCTAGCCTTTCCACCAACCACTAGGCTACATCCCCCCCCCCCCAGATTTGTTAGCCGTTCTACCAACCACTAGGCCACATGCCTCCCTAGATGTGTTAGCCGTTCCACCAACCACTAGGCTACATGACCCTCTAGATTTGTTAGCTTTTCCACCAACCACTAGGCTACATCCCCCACCCCCCAGATTTGTTAGCTTTTCCACCAACCACTAGGCCACATGCCTCCCTAGATTTGTTAGCCATTCCACTAACCACTAGGCTACATGACCCTCTAGATTTGTTAGCCGTTCTACGAACCACTAGGCTACATCCCTCCCCCCCCCCCTAGATTTGTTAGCCGTTCCACCAACCACTAGGCTAGATGACCCTCTAGATTTGTTAGCCGTTCTACGAACCACTAGGCTACATCCTCCCCCCCCCCCAGATTTGTTAGCCTTTCCACCAACCACTAGGCTACATGGCCCTCTAGATTTGTTAGCCATTCCACCAACCACTAGGCTACACCCCCTTCTAGATTTGTTAGCCGTTAAACCAACCACAAGGCTACATCCCCCTCTAGATATGTTAGCCGTTCCACCAACCACAAGGCTACACCCCACCACTCCCCCTCCCCTAGATTTGTTAGCCATTCCACCAACCCCAAGGCTACACCCCCCTCTAGATTTGTTAGCCTATCAACCAACCACAAGGCTACACCCCCCCCCTTTTCCCCCTAGATTTGTTAGCTGTTCCCCCAACCCCTAGGCTACCTCACACCCTAGATTTACACAATGGCCTACAACCTTTCCCGTGTCGCAGACCACATATAATGTCTGTTAACTTGACAGGACTTCATAAACGTGTCATGGTAAAGGTATGGATTAAACACTCGTTTACAGCGAGCTCCAGTCGACCTTGATGTAAATAGGTAAATGGCTTACTGTTAGGAAAAGAAAAACAGCGAGGAAGGGAACTGATAACCCAACCTCATAAACAAACTGTGCCCTCGTATAATGACATCTATAAAATGAGAGTAGCTTCAGCTTTTACCTAAACTGTTCCCGGGTGCGTGAGATAGAATTAAAAACCTATGCATATTCCAGAGTAAATGGGCCACAAGTGGCTATTTTAAAGAAAAACCTAAATGAAATACGAATTTTAAAATCATTTATTATTGCACCAACATGGTCCTTTAATTATAAACATAACATCCGACTACACTGATACACTATCCAATCCCTTTACCAGTGCGATGACTGACCCATTGGGTTAATTATGTATTGTTCAGTCAGTTGTCAGGGTACACACAGACAGCACATTTTCAAGAAAATCAATTGATCATGATTTAGACTGTAGACTAAGAATCTCACCATAGCAAAAAATCGGATGCAGCAGGCCCTAACATCGCTGGAAGAGTGGGCGAACTCACGGCTGGTCAAAATAAACGAGGAGAAAACCACATGCACAATATTCTCGCTTTCAATCAAACCCCAAAACACTAAATTAAGTCTAAATGGCAAATTCCTGCAGCCAAACGACAACCAAAACTACCTGGGAGTCACATTTGATCGGCGCATGACATGGAAAAGTCAGATCGAGAGAAACCGAATGAGAGCCAGAGAAAGAATGGCAATCATGAGGAAACGTGCTGGCACAAGCTCGGGAGCAGAAGAAAGCATACTAAAGAAACTGTATACTGGAAGAGTGAGACCAGTTTTCGAGTATGGTATTGCGGCATGGACAACACCAGCAAAGGCAAACTTCGATAAAGTTAACAAACTTCAAAACCAAGCCATGAGAATTATAACAGGAGGCATGAAGTCAACGCCAATTGTAGAGCTTGAAAAGATTACAAAACTGCAATCCATGACCGATAGAAGAGACTGCAGAGCCCAGCTGCAGTCAGAGAAACTCCGAAGACTGACTGACCATCCAATGCACCAGAGACTAAACTATTTGGGAAATGGGAAACTAAAGCGAAGAAACTTTGCAGAAATAGCCAAAGCAAAGATGAACGAAGATCCCATAAACGCACTAACAACACGAAAGCCCATCACTACTGTACGAAAACCTACCTGGAGGCAGGATATATTTCCAGAGGTGGTAGAAAATATACCAGGTATTGGAAACAAAAACTGCCAGACTGAAAAAGAAAGGAGAGACACTACCCTAAGCTTTATCTCGAATAACTACCCAAGCATGGACTGGACCCATGCATACACCGACGGTTCTGTAACAAACACTACACAGAACGTAGGGGCAGGAGCATTCCTGAACCTACCAAATGGCAGAAAAATAGCACTGTCATTCGCCCCTGGTAAGTACACAACCAATTTCAGAGCGGAGGCAGAGACACTGAGGGCGGCAGTGGAAGAAATGGTGACACATAAAGAAAATGAAAGCCATACGGTCCTGCTTACAGATGCTCTGGCCGTAGTCACAGCGCTAAAAAGCCAGAAAAACACTGAGCTTAATGACTTAAGAGCAGTACTCTGTCAACTATGCCAGCAGTCCGCACCAAAAAGGTTAGTGGTACAGTGGGTCCCATCACACTGCAACATCCAAGGCAACGAGGAGGCAGACAGACTGGCAAAAGAAGGTGCAAGACTACCACAAACAGATACTAGTATGACGTACGAAGAGTCAAAACGGCTTATCAAAGCCAGATACATGACCAGATGGGAAACCGAACATACTGGTTACACCAAAAACGATGCCTATTACCAGTTGAACAGAAGAGAGCAGATCGTTGTCTTCAGACTTCGCAGTAGCCACAAATTGAAGATAGGTCGAACCGACGAATGCCCGTGTGGTACCGGGAAAATGACCGCTGGACATCTGCTGCAGAACTGCCAGACATACGAGGATAAGAGTGAGCAGATGTGACCATCACCAGTGGAACCACAAGACAAGCTCTATGGCAGTGTCGACAGCCTCAGGATGACCGCCGCTTTTTTCGAAAAAATAATGGTTACTGTCTGACTGCGTACGAAGAAGAAGAAGAAGAAGAAGACTGTAGACTAAACCATTCCAACATTTTATTGCAGATACACTGTCTATCGTTCCTTGCCAGTCAGCTTGAATCATACGCCCACTCGTCGCTTCTGTTGTCATTTTAACAGGACGAGCAGGTCAAACTTCAGTAGCAATTTTTCAGCGTCTTTGAGAAAATGTATCGACCCAGTTATGTACAGCTTTACGTGACAAATATATCTCACTGTAAATAAGAAGCCTTTCCTTTTCAATAACCTATATTCACTTTTCGTTGAGTTACGTACGTGCATGCGAAACCTAGTATCTGCTACCTACGGTAATCACAAAGCTGGATGTTGCTGTCACCTAATGACACATTCAGAAACTAGCACCTACCTTTATCCGCTATCACATATCAGTTTGTGATATACTTTCTGACTTATCATCGCAGTTTACTTTTGCGTCAGTAATATGAAATCAATAATGAAAGTGATTCTTAAAAAGTAATTGTTTTATTGAACTGTTAAATTATAATAATATTCACTTATGCGTCAGTGGTCAACTGCGGCAATCGGCAACTACCTTGGTCACGTGATGCAGCTTGTTGCCAGACCTCGCCTAGAGCTAAAGGGAAACCTACCAACTGTCGGAGTCATGAGGTGACCGGGGCAATCCCGTTGGATGGACCTTAGAACACAGGAATGATTTGAGTTGTCTATATCTTGGTAGTCTGACCACGAAAACATCGACTCAAAACCTAGGTAACGCATTTGATTTTTTCTATCGCAGAATGGTGTTGTTGTTGTTGCTGTTGTTGTTGTTGCTTTTGTTGTTGTTGCTGTTGTTGTTGTTGCTGTTGTTGCCGTTGTTGCTGTTGTTGTTGTTGCTGTTGTTGTTGTAAGCCACTCGTATTGAGACAAATCGACAACGTTTCTTTGGTTACCAAACTTCTGACGTCCCTATGCGTACTTGAACACGTGGACCGGGATCATCCTAGCTGTAGTGGAATGCAAATCTTCTCAATGAACGCACCACTATCGAGATCAGAGTGTCAATCCCCACCTCTTTAGTCAAACTGCTGTTATGCACCCTGTTTCAAAAAACGTGATCTGTACGACAGGTGGCGGGTTTTGATAAGACTGTTTCACTTGATCCTAAAGTTATCTTCGTTCCCTGCTATCGGAGGTAAAATATTAATACCTTGTCTGTACAAATGGTTAGCCATGTGTACGAACAAAAGATTAATGCGGACATTGGTTATATCAATATTTCTCTATGCTTTTGCAATATGGACAATTACAGCTGAACTGCAACGAAGGATACAGGCCTTGGAGATGTTTCTTAAGACTTCTAAACGTCAGGTACAAAAACGGAGTCACAAATGAGGAAATAAGAAAAAAGCATTACAACAACAATCAACGGTCAAAAGACGGAAACTCACTTGATACGGTCACATATCGAGATGAAAGGGTCTTGCAAATACGATTCTGCACGAAAGGTGCAAGGCGGACGATGAAGAGGTGGGAGTACAACATAAAAGAATGGACCAGAGGCACAGATAGCGGCCGCCGACAGATGGATGGAGTGGAATTGTGGGGGTGTCTTTTTGGGTGCCACAACATGTCAGTACTTGGCCATTGTAGGAGCCAGTAGCGTGTTTATCTTCACCCTTTATATACTCCAAACGTTGAAATGAACCCCAGGTCACGTGAACGTTGTGCTTATGAAAAAAGGCTGTATTACAGCAACCTGGTCAACGAGGTAGAAATTATCACTGCGATTACTACATTGATGAACCTGCTGAGAAGTCTACCATTGCACTATGGTAAGGTGGACCTAGGTTTACTGTCTTCAGTACACCTAGGAATATAAGAGGAGTCACTGTACCCCTTTACAGGAGATCATTCATTAAGAGCAAAGACATAAGCACAATGAGCTTAGGATAAAAACGTCAGGACAGTAACAAACACAACCCTGCGACCATTCTTAATATGGTACACCAACTCCTGTTGGTGATTGGGATCAAGATACTGAGCAGTGCATGATCTGCAGTGGTCAGCGACCCAAAGCTGACTGCTAGCGTCAGGGCCAGCTACTCAGAGCTACCAAGACCTTTACCCGCCTCCACGTAGTCCTGTATAACAGGCTGCAACAGGTCATTAACAAAAGTTCTTGCCCCTTGCAAGGGATGATGGCCACAACATCACACAGATTTATCTTAATAACGTGATGTGCGCTGTATGAGGATTATAGTGTGAAAGAAGTTGCGCTGGTCATCAATCTCACTCTTATCCCCAGTTACCTTGGATCAGTGGCAAGACGTTTGGTCGAGACGACTGGAGGTAACTTGGGATGCAGGCACTCTGGTCTTACCTCCCACGTGGTTAGACTGCCTAAGGCGAAGGGATTGAACAGGGAAGGATAACCCGGTACCCAAATAATGCCATGCTGTAGTCGGATGTGTCGGACTAAAAGTTGCAAATATCGTAGTCAAGCTGTAAACTACAACGCATTTCGTTCACCTGCTTCTTCTTGCAAAGTAAAATTCTTGAGAGCCTGTGTTTTTCATGTGGCAGATTATGGCTGCGAATCATGGACGATTACCAAAACTTCTAGACAAAGAATTGAATTCTTCGAGTCAAAATGTTGTAGAAAGATCCTCAGAATACCATGGACAGAGAAAAAGACAAATGTAGACATTCTGCAAGAGTTGAGTATAGAGGAGAACTGGTTTATTAATTCTATTTTGGCTAGAAAATGCAAATACTTTGGTCACATCAAGAGACACAACGGCCTCGAGAGAACAGTGATGGAAGGTATGGTGCCAGGCAAAAGAGGAAGGGGTAGACCAAGAAGACGATGGCACCAAGATATCCAGGAATGCCTGGGTATGACTTTGGCGGAGGCTGGAGTTTTGGCAAGAGAACGAGTTTCTTTCAGACAGACTGTGATGGGAGCTGCGTTCTATAAATGACAAGCTGCATCATGATGATGATAATATGTATATATATATATATATATATATATATATATATATATATATATATATATATATATATATATATATATATATAATATAATCTAACATAAACTAAATTAACCCAAGTATAAGAATTCAAGGTGTAGTCTTGACCCAAGTATAAGAACTCAACATAATCCAGGTTGACCCAGGTCTAAAAATCTAACATAACCTTGCTTGACCCAAGTATATTAGAATCCAGCATAAGCCTTCTTGACCCAGATATAGGAATCCAACATAACCCAGCTTGTCACAGGTATAAGAATCCAACATAAGCCTTCTTGGCCCAGGTATAAGAATCTAATATAAGCCAACTTGACGCAAGTATAAGTATCAGACATAACCCTGCGTGACTCAGGTATAAGAATCCAACATAAGCCACCTTGACCCAAGTATAATTAGCCAAAATGAAATGAAACAAGAAAACATAAGGCAGGAGAAGATGTCTCTCTTAGTGTCAATATAACAAGCTGACAAACAAGCCAAAAACTGCCACAGCTCTTTCTGAAAATCAGAATCACATGTTTTCAGGCTGCTCCGAGCTTCGCACAAAGGAATGGAAAGTTCTAGTGCGAAACCGCGCGCGTTTCTGTGTGTGTGTGGGTGGGTGTGTGTGTGTGTGTGTTTGTGTGTGTATGTGTGGGTGTGTGTGTGTGTGGGAGGGAGGAGAGGTGAAGATGGGTGGTATCTTCTTCCAATCTTAGCCCAACCCACTTTGTCCTAATATAATTACATTATGTGATAATACCCATTCTTCAGAAATTCCATAACGTCTTTGCGAAATCAATTCTCTCATGTCTTCATTCATTCATTAAATATTTCATGTTATTCAATTGCATTAGTTTACTTGCTTTTGGCCATTATCTTTCAATTATTTGCTGTTTACTTCCTGTTGGTGGGGAGAGGAGACTAATGGTATGTCACGGTGTTGTTGTGTAATGACCACAATGAGGAAGTTGACTCTTTTGTGCGCCCTGAAAAGGACGTTAAGTGGCAGGTTGTATTAGCTTTCCTCACATCCCGAGTATGCTGATGAAGGCGGACCTCGATCCTGCTATGCTTGGCGTCATCTGCGAGACGCTAACTACTACGGGGATCGCATTGATCCACATCTCGTCAGACGGCTGCCTTGAAAACAACCTGATTCCAAGGAACGCTTCATGGAAGAGAGAATGTGGTCTTGGTCAGTGTATTGTGCCTCACCACGACGTGACGTTCTGGTCAGTATGTTGTGCCTGACTGGACTAGTATCCCAGTTCCCCAGTCCGTTCAGGTAAAAGACACGGATTAGACAACGTTAATCAGAGTCAGGTGACACATACTAATCATACAATGTTACTCAGGGTCAGGTGAAACATACTGATCATACAATGTTAGTCAGGGTAAGGTGAAACAAACTGATCATACAATGTTAGTCAGGGTCAGGTGAAACATACTGATCATACAATGTTAGTCAGGGTCAGGTGAAACATACTGATCCTACAATGTTAGTCAGGGTCAGGTGAAACATACTGATCATACAATGTTAGTCAGAGTCAGGTGACACATACTGATCATACAATGTTAGTCAGGGTCAGGTGAAACATACTGATCATACAATGTTAGTCAGGGTCAGGTGAAACATACTGATCATACAATGTTAGTCATGGTCAGGTGAAACATACTGATCATAAAATGTTAGTCAGGGTCAGGTGAAACATAATGATCATACAATGTTAGTCAGAGTCAGGTGAAACATACTGATCATACAATGTTAGTCAGGGTCAGGTGAAACATACTGATCATACAATGTTAGTCAGGGTCAGGTGAAACATACTGATCATACAATGTTAGTCAGGGTTAGGTGAAACATACTGATCAAACATTTGTTAGTCATGGTCAGGTGAAATATACTGATGAAACATTTGTTAGTCATGGTTAGGTGAAACATATAAATAATACTTTGTTAATCAGGCTCATATAAGACAAACCTATACAAACCCCACCTGACTTCCAAGTAGTACTCCCTTCAAACTGCCTGTTTCACGGTAGTCTTGATAAACACGGTAGTGATCAGCTCTCTAAACCCCATACCAGTGAACTTACTGAGGATCCTAGCGTTGCAGTACAGCCAGGAGAATGCCATCCGCCTCCTCAAGTACGCCATTAGAGAGAGGAGAGACACTGTGAACCACAACCAAAAGCCGCCATGAATACCAAAATCAAATACAAGTGGCATTAGGAACAAAAATCTGTTGGTTATATTAGGGCGAACCTGCATTGTCTTGTATTAGGGCCATGTACTTTTGCATGGTGTTCTCCTCATGGCAATGAGATCATTTAGTTTTTAACAAGAAAAGTAACTGGTCACTTTCCTCCATAAACCAAGCCAGGTAACTGGTCACTTCCCTCAATAAACCAAGCTAGATAACTGGTTATCCTACTCCATAAACCAAGCCAGGTAACTCGTAGCGCTACTCCATAAATCAAGCCAAGTACCTAGTCACCACACTTCATGTCAAGCAAGGAAACGGTCATCACACTTCATGTCAAGCCAGGTAACTGGTCACCACATTTCACGTCAAGCCAGGTAACTGGTCATTCCACACTGTAAGTCAAGCCAGCTAACTGGTCACCGCATTTCATGTCAAGCCAGGTAACTGGTCACCCTATTTTATGTCAAGCCCGGTAACTGGTCACCATACTTCATGTCAAGTCCAGGTAACTGGTCACTCCACTCCGTAAGTCAAAGCCAGGTAATTGGTCACTCCACTCCGTAAGTCAAGCCAGGTAGCTGGTCACTACATTTCACGTCAAGCCAGGTAACTGGTCATTCCACTCCGTAAGTCAAGCCAGGTAACTGGTCACCACATTTCATTTCAAGCCAGGTAACTGATCACCCCATTTCATGCCAAGCCAGGTAACTGGTCACCATACTTCATGTCAATTTCAGGTAACTGGTCACTCCACTCCGTAAGTCAAAGCCAGGTAACTGGTCACTCCACTCCGTAAGTCAAAGCCAGGTAACTGGTCACTCTACTCCGTAAGTGAAAGCCAGGTAACTGGTCACTCCACTCCATAAATAAAGCCAGGTAACTGGTCACCATACTTCATGTCAAGCCAGGTAGCTGGTCACCACATTTCATGTCAAGCCAGGTAACTAGTCACTCCACTCCGTAAGTCAAGCCAGGTAACTGGTCACCACACTTAATGTCAAGCCAGGTAACTGGTCACTGCACTTCATGTCAAGCCAGGTAACTGGTCACCACACTTCATGTCAAGCCAGGTAACTGGTCACCACACTTCATGTCAAGCCAGGTAACTGGTCACCATACTTCATATCAAGCCAGGTAACTGGTCACACTACTCCGAAACTCAAGCCAGGTAACTGGTCACTCCACTCCGTAAGTCAAGCTAGGTAATTGGTCACAACACTTCATGTCAAGCCAGGTAACTGGTCACTCAACTTCATAAATCAAGCCAGGTAACTGGTCACCACACTTCATGTCAAGCCAGGTAACTGATCACCACACTTCATGTCAAGCCTGGTAACTGTTCACCACACTTCATGTCAAGCCAGGTAACTGGTCACCATACTTCATCTCAAGCCAGGTAACTGGTCACCACACTTCCTGTGAAGCACGTTAACTGGTCACTCCACTCCGTAAGTCAAGCCAGGTAACTAGTCACCCCACTTCATGTCAAGCCAGGTAACTGATAACTCCACTTCATGTCAAGCCAGGTAATTGGTCACCACACTTCAAATCATGCCTGGTAACTGGTCACCACACTTCATGTCAAGCCAGGTAACTGGTCACCACACTTCATGTCAAGCCAGGTAACTGGTCACCACACTTCACGTCAAGCCAGGTAACTGGTCACCACACTTCATGTCAAGCCAGGTAACTGGTCACCACTCTTCATGTCAAGCCAGGTAACTGGTCACCACACTTCATGTCAAGCCAGGTAACTGGTCACCACACTTCATGTCAAGCCAGGTAACTGGTCAAACAACTCTATAAATCAAGCAACGTAACTGGTCACCACACTTCATGTCAAGCCAGGTAACTGGTCACCACACTTCATGTCAAGCCAGGTAACTGGTCACCACTCTTCAGAAATCGATGAATGGAACTGACCACCCTGCTTCATAAAAGAAGATAGGGAATATTACGCTTTATTCCATAAATCGAAGTAACATACTGCTCACTGTAGTACATAAATCGAGGAAAGGAACTTGTCACTCCTTTTCATGTTAGGAAAGAAATCTGTGACGTTATTTTATAAAACGTGGAAGAAAATTCCTCCCCTGCCTCCCATTCTTCTTTCCACCACTAAATAAAACAGGAAAGGAAAATAGTCACACTACGTCCTCAAACAAGGAAGTGATGGAACAATCATATCAAACCGGAGACCGAACAAGTGCGCACTCTAACGCGCCATCACCAACTGCTGTAATCTCTAAAGACGTGCACTAACATTTCAATATCATCTAGTGTATCTAACATTAGAGCGAGCCTGATAAATAATATTGCTTCAAAGAACTACAACAAAAACAAACTACTGCTTTATTAACGATAATGAGCAACCTTGGCACAGAAGAACAGAAACAAGTCCAATTTCGACAATGGAGTTTGGGTAAATGCATAATTAATTATAACTGTTTTGCATATTGTTGTATTATTGCAGTCCCTGGTGGCTCTTCAAAAAAAGGTTTTTCTGAATAATGCCTTTTATAAGGTACTAGAGTAGAAGCCTGTCGCAAACAGGCAATGCATAACTTTCGAATAATCATAAAATATTCTCTCCACAATACAGAGAGTGAAACTTCTATTATTTGCCATCTTGAATTTAAAAAAAAATTAAACACAAAATGTTTAGGTAGAGAAGAATCCTTAACTTTCATCATTCTTTGATTTCTACTTAATTAAATTGGTCTGTTTATGCCGTGCCACAAAAATACGGTGCCAGTAGGACTGGTCAAATGTGTGCTTTCGTGACAAAGTAAACTAATTTATTGTTTGGCAAACAGACAGCCGATAAGAACGATCAATTGCAACTGGTCATGCATGAGATTGCTGTGAACTCGGCAACGTTTTTTATAAAGCTTATTAATATGTCAGGTAGCCGCGTAGCGCAGTGGTTTGCGCTCTGGCTTCGCATCTGAGTGGTTCTGGGTTCATTCCCCAGTTGAGGCGGTAATGTTTTTTCAGACCGCAATAACTCCCGGGTCGACCCAGCCTTAAATGGGTACCGGTTCAGTCCAGGAAGTAAAAGCGGCGAGCGAGAGGAGATGAATACCGCCCTCATATAGCCGAGCCTTTGAAATGCGAGATCGCTAACACCTCACACCCCTACGACAGTAATGCTATGGTTTACTTTACTTTACTTTACTTATATGTCAACGTTAGATGTTACATACAAATAACAAATGAAAAGTAGACAAATAAATGGTTTAAGCAAATATTTGAGTATTGAATGGAAGGAGATATTGAGGATGACTGAATTAAAACAAGGAGTGAGGTTCTGGAATAGTTCATGAAGCGTTAGTCTTCAAACGCCAGTAACAGTTGCAAGAACAAAAGAAGGAACAACAAGAATTAAATCAAAAACAAGTTCTGGAGTAATTCATGAAGCGTTGGTCTAAAAATGCCAGCAACAGTTTCAACAACAAAAACAGCAACAACAACATCCCCACCCCACCCCCCACCCAACGAAAAAAAAAAAAAAAAAAAAACGCGAAAAAAACAGACGAACAAAAAGCATAACAAAATCGTCTTACATTATATAATAAATAAATATGTCCCTTAGCAGACACTGCCGTCAGGGATGAAGTGTTACATATTCCATTGTAATATAATCCAGTTTGTACGAGGCAGGGTAATCAGTTCCCTTTCTCGCTGTCTTTCCTTCCCTAACTGTAGGATAGACACCAATTTAGAAAGGACCCTTTAACACCTGGGTCAACTAGAGCGTGCCCGTAGCGGGAGTTGAACTCCAGTAACTTAGCTGTGAACTGAGATTGTTCTACGACTACATTAATCAGATGCCTTTTATATTATATCATGATGACGAACGTGCTTTGCTTCAAGAACGTGTCAAGTACTGAAAATCTACGAAACTAAACACTCAAAATGTCGTTTTGCATTTATATTATTTTGTGATGTAGAAGTTACCAGTTCCCTTTCTCTCTGCCGTGCCATACCTTGTAAGGTGTCTATTTACAGTTGGGTAGATTGGAGCGTAATGTGAACTGACCGATGCACGAGCCTTGTCAGGTAGTTGTGACAACGATATAGCTGCTTTGCCTCTTGAGACCTCATAATACTATTTAATACAAGATTACACAAAACACAGAGTATGATAGTGAGGTAAACTCAAGACAGGTTAAACCTTAGATCTGTCTACCAGTGGTATTCAACTCAAACCACCTGGACAGCTGCACGAAGTCAGGTTAATTGACCAATGTCCTCACGATGTCAAGTTAATGGGCCAATCTCCCCAAGGTGTCAAGCTAATGGGCCAATGCTCCTACGATATCAAGTTAATGGACCAATGCCCCCACGATTTAAAGTTAATGGATCAATGTCATCACGATGTCAAGTTAATGTATCAATGTCATCACGATGTAAAGTTAATGGATCAATGTCATCACGATGTCAAGTTAATGGATCAATGTCATCACGATCTCAAGTTAATGGATCAATGTCATCACGATGTCAAGTTAATGGATCAATATCATCACGATGTCAAGTTAATGGATCAATGTAATCACGATGTCAAGTTAATGGACCAAATTCATCACGAGATCAACTTAATTGACAATGTCCCCATAATGCCAAGATAATATACCAATGTCCCCACAATGTCAAATTAATGGACCATTATGTTATTTTAATAGACCAATGTTTCCACGATGTGAACTTAATAAACCAATGTCCCCGCGATGTCAAGTTAATGGACCAATGTCCCCACGATGTCATGTTAATACACTAAATTCTTGGTGAAGATAAGATAATAGTGTCAGGTCTGCATAGAGCCCTAGTTAATTTCAGTCCAAGTTTACGGATAATGAGTTGCATGAAGTCAAGTAAATGATCGCTTGCTGCATGAAGTCAAGTAAATGATCGCTCGCTGCATGAAGTCAAGTAAATGATCACCGACTGGATGAAGTCAAGTAAATGATCGCTCGCTGCATGAAGTCAAGTAAATGATCGCTCGCTGCATGAAGTCAAGTAAATGATCGCTCGCTGCATGAAGTCAAGTAAATGATCATCGACTGGATGAAGTCAAGTAAATGATCGCTCGCTGCATGAAGTCAAGTAAATGATCACCGACTGGATGAAGTCAAGTAAATGATCGCTCGCTGCATGAAGTCAAGTAAATGATCGCTCGCTGCATGAAGTCAAGTAAATGATCACCGACTGGATGAAGTCAAGTAAATGATCGCTCGCTGCATGGTCAAGTAAATGATCGCTCGCTGCATGAAGTCAAGTAAATGATCACCGACTGGATGAAGTCAATTAAATGATCGCTCGCTGCATGAAGTCAAGTAAATGATCACCGACTGCATGAAGTCAAGTAAATGATCGCTCGCTGCATGAAGTCAAGTAAATGATCACCGACTGGATGATGTCAAGTAAATGATCACCGACTGCATGAAGTCAAGTAAATGATCGCTCGCTGCATGAAGTCAAGTAAATGATCGCTCGCTGCATGAAGTCAAGTAAATGATCGCTCGCTGCATTGTCAAGTAAATGATCGCTCGTTGCATGAAGTCAAGTAAATGATCACCGACTGGATGAAGTCAAGTTCAATTATCTCTGGCAGCATGAAGTCAAGTAAATGTTCACCGACTGGATGAAGTCAAGCTCAATTATCTCTGGCAGCATGCGTCGAGTTAATGGATAACGGGTTTCTTGCAGGGGGGGGGGGGGGGGGGGTTTAATTGATCACATGCTGCATAATAATTTGCGACTTTGTATCTTAGGCACGTTGCGTCGGTCGACCATAACCATAACCAGCTGCTGAGGCTTGTAGCGAGACTTCGTCCAAGGAGAGACTGCTATTTGCTGGAGCCATGTAGAGCGAGTGCGGCCCCTCCTACGTCTCCAGTTGGCCGGTAGGAGACCCTTGATACACGTAACTGATTTTAACATGATAAGGTGAATCGCAACTTCCTGGTCCAATCGAACCACATGTCAGAATACAGACATGCGGCGGCGGTGGACCGGAGTGTCCGAGATGGAAGGAAGACTTCTTATTGCAGAGACCTTTACTGATAAGATCAAACAACCGGCTACCGAGGATGGGTCACTGGTTGCTGGTTGTATGTGAAAGGTATCGAGTCTTGACATGTCCTGTTTAAGTAGAGTTTTTCTCTGAACCATACAGGAAGACATGATCACACACGTCTGATGAATTCAGTCAGAGAGACAACTCTGACCAAAAACAACTGCTGCCTTGCAGTTAGGCTGGGGACAGCCAAAGGCTAAGGAGGGCAACCCTACAGAAACGCCTGTTGAAATCGGATGCACTGAGCCACTGGCTAACAAATTGAAACAGTGCAACGTAAATATCGCTGTAAACAGCGTACGATGAAGAAGAAGAAGAAGACCCTTGGAAGACAGGTCAGTTTTACCCTACTAATGGCAGGGCGTTGCTACGGTAATCCTCCTCAATCCGAGAGGAATAGCAGGCATCAAACACTTGGTCCACGTGCTTGGGTGATAAGTCAATGGTGCGAGGCTACCATCTGAGGGATTACGGCCGAACGCCTCTAAGCCGGAATCCCACCCTGAATATCAACACCACTGCGACGGGAGGCAACGATCTGGTTGGGACCTGGGGCTCGCATCTCAGCCCGATCCGGTCGAGCCGCAGAAAGAGGTCTCTGCCGTCCCGCCGATGAAAGTGGGCGGGGAGCTGCTCGATATTCCCCTCATTCGGCGTTGAGATGTGAAACCACTAGTAGAAGACTTAGTTCTCGGTCGGGGTGTCGTAATCAGTAGAGCAGCCACCTCACTGCGAACTGTTGAGATTCAGCCCTTGATCATGAGATATGTCCGCACACCAGGCGAACAACATCTCCGTGCCATGACCAGGCTTGTCCCCTGGTTAAATGCACTACTGCCTCGTTCTTTACCTCTGTCTGCTATCAGTCATCGCAATGGATGCAGAAGAGATGCAGGCCAGCGGACATTGCACCTCTGCCATATTGTGACAAACTCCCAGGTGGCAGGGAATGCGAGGCGAACCATCACTGCAGAGCAGCTGAGAAAATAAAGGGAGCAAGGAGATACCCCACTCACATGCATATGCTACGTTTCTGGCAGGACGTGACGATCCTGGGACACAGACACACTGGACGGCCTCTTTTCCGATATACTTAAAAAACTAGTACATACAGTCCATCATATCATATCATATCATCACCACACCCTATAGATACGGGTGGTGAAGACTCTATAGTCCTGCAAAACAACTTCCCTAAGAGAGACAATTCTGACCACAAACAATTGCTGCCTTGCAGATAGGCTTAGGACAGCCAAATGCTAAGGAGGGCATCCCTACAGAAACGCCTGTTGAAATCGGATGCACTGGGCCACAGGCTTAACGAAACAGTGCAACGTATATCGCTGTATGATGACGTCACAGCCTAACAGAAAAAAGTGTGGTGCTCATCCTGTGGAGTCCTGCCAGACAGCGAGACCGCCAGGTCCCACACCTAGAAGGGGCCCACCCAATGCTACTGGTGGTCACCCACTCATGTGTTGTGGAGTCAAGGCACAAGGTGATGGGGCAAAAACTATTGACCAAAAACCCAAGACCCTCAGAATACTACAGTGGAATGCGGAGGGGGTCATTAACAAAAAGATTGCCCTAACACATCACCTGCATGAAGGTAAGATTGACGTGGCATGTATCCAACAAACGCACCTCAACAACAAACACAGATTCTCAATCAGAGAATACCAGACCTTCCGTCTTGATAGAGAAGGTCACAAATGAGGGGTTCTGATACTGACACGTAACTGCATACCGAGTAGCGCGGTAGCTGTTAATCACACCGGACAAGCAGAAATTGTAGGAGTCGACATAAAGACACAATAAACGAAGATCCGCATATTCAACCTGTGTGGCCCACCCAACAAAAACCTGTCGCTCTCGAGTATGGAAATCAAGGACTCCAGCAGCCTAGTGGTTGGAGACTTCAACAGCCACTCGGAGAGATGGGGATATTCGGACACAGACAATAGAGGTGATGAAATGGAAGACTGGGAGATAGACACAAATCTCTATCTTATCAATAAGCCGGAGGACAGCCCTAGCTTCTATTCTAGAACATGGCATACCATCTGCACTCCAGACTTGGCCTTTTCCACGGGGGATATTCACCACAAAATAGATCGTCAGGTGCTCAACCAATTGGCAGGTAGCGACCACAGGCCAATTAGGCTAGACATTGATATCGAAGTAGGCCCACGGGAAATAAAACCGCTCCCACGTTTGAACTATAAACGATCCGATTGGGACAGATTTGCAATGCTGACAGATGGACTGTGTGAAACCCTCAACACACGAAATAACAATATGAGACCTATGGTGGAAAGCCTAAGCAAAGCAATAATGCAAGCAGCCACCGAAACCATCCCAAGAGGGGCAAGGAAAAACTACAAGTCATATTGGAATGATGAACTGCAGAAAGCGGAGGATGAAGTCTCAAATGCTAGGAACATGGCAGAGAGAGAGAGACAGCAATCAATGAAGGCAAATATTTGCCCTCTAGGCCATCACAGCGAAATAAAAAAGAACACTAAACTAAATAACAAGAGACAGCTGGAAAATAAAACAGAAAGCCTCAATTTAGCCAAAGAAGGGAACAAACTATGGAAGTTAGTCAGAGCCATGAATGACGAAACACCATCAAATAAACAAATTACCATCAAGCAGGGCGACAACATGCTTACTGGAAAAAAAGCAGCAAACGCCTTTATAGAACATTATGCCAGAGCAAACCACATCGATGTCCCTACAGACAGGCATACAGATATTAGTGAAGAACAAAAGAGCTACGACAACATCAAGATGGCACCAGAGGAGCACATGAGGGCAAAAGTAATAATGAATGAAATGGAAGAGGCCATGAGAACTTTAAGTTACTATCAGTCCTGAACCAAAGCTGGAAAAGGGGAATTGTATTGCAGGAATGGAAAAAGGATGTACTTATACCAGTACCAAAGAAAGAAAAAGATAGAACAGATCCAAATGATACAGGCCCATCAGTCTACTGAGCTGTGTAGGCAAACTGAGGGAGCGTATGATAAACACCAGACTGATGTGGCACTTGGAAGAAAAACACATACTAATTCCTCAGCAAGCAGGATTCAGACAACACAGAAACACTGAGGACCAGATCACTCTCATAGCACAAGAAATAGAGGATGATTACCAAGAGAAAAAGCATACAGTAGCGGTTTGGGTGGATTTAGAGAAGGCATTTAACAAGGTGTGGAAAGAGGGACTTAAAGTCAAGCTACAAAGAAGTAAAGTATGTGGGAAAATGTACAGATGGATCAGCCACTACCTCGAAAACAGAACAGCCAGAGGTCAAGTACAAGAGGAGATGAGCAAAAAGGTGGCACTGGAGCAAGGATTACCCCAAGAGAGAGCATGGGGCTACTGTCACCCACACTTTTACTGGTGTATATAAACAACATCATAGAGAATATACCAAGAAGAGTCCACAGCTCCATGTTTGCAGACAATCTGGCTATGTGGACCTCTGAAAAAATCTCACCATAGCAAGCAATCGGATGCAGCAGGCCCTAACATCGTTGGAGGAGTGTGCGAACTCATGGCTGGTCAAAATAAACGAGGAAGAAACAACATGTACGATATTCTCGCTTTCAAATAAAATCCAGAACACTAAAATAAGTCTTAACGGCAAATACCTGCGGCCAAACGACAACCCAAACTACTTGGGAGTCACATTTGATCGACATGGAAAAGTCAGATAGAGAGAAACCGAATGAAAGCCAGACAAAGAATGACTATCATGAGGAAACTTGCTGGCGCAAGCGGGGGAGCAGACGAAAGAATACTAAAGAAACTGTACACTGGAAGAGTGAGACCAGTTCTCGAGTATGGCATTGCGGCATGGACAACAGCAGCAAAGGCGAACTTTGATAAAGTTAGCAAACTTCAAAACCAAGCCATGAGAGTTATAACAGGAAGTCAACGCCAATTGTAGAACTTGAAAAGATTACAAATCTGCAATCCATGACCGACAGAAGAGACTGCAGAGCCAAGCAGCAAGCAGAGAAACTCAGAAGACTGACAAACCATCCAATGCATCAGAGACTAAATAGATTTGGAAATGGGAAACTAAAGCGGAGAAACTTTGCAGAAATAGCCAAAGCAAAGATGAGCGAAGACCCTATGAACACCGTAACAATACAAAAGCCCATCCCTACTGTACGCAAACCTACCTGGAAGCAGCATATCATTCCGGAGGTGGTAGAAAATATACCAGGTATTGAAAACAAGAACCACCAGACTGAAAAAGAAAGAAGAGACATAACCCTGAGGTACATAACGGAAAACTACCCAAGCATGAAATGGACCCATGCATACATCGACGGTTCTGTAACAAACACAACACAGAACGGAGGGGCAGGGGTATTCCTGAGCCTACCAAATGGTAGAAAAATAACACTGTCAGTGGCAACTGGAAAATTCTCAAGCAATTTCAGAGCAATGGCAGAAGCACCGAGGGCTGCGGTAGAAGAAATGGTGACAGGCAAAAGCAATGAAAGCCAGATAATCCTCTTTACAGATGCCCTGGCCGTAGTCACAGCACTAAAAAGCCAGAAAAACACTGAACTTAATGATCTAAGAGCAGTACTCTGTCAACTATGCCAGCAGTCCGCACCATAAAGAGTAGTGGTACAGTGTAACATCCAAGGCAACAAGGAGGCAGAAAGACTGGCAAAAGAAGGTGCAAGACTGCCACAACCAGATTCTAGTGTGACCTACGAAGAGTCCAAAAGGCTTATGAGGGCCAGATACATGGCCAAATGGGAAACAGAACATACTGGCTACACAAAAAACGATACCTATTAGAAGCTGAACAGAAGAGAGCAGGTCATGGTCTTCAGACTTGGCACAGGCCACAACAGACTGAGGTACCTTCTATTCAATAAATTGAAGATAGGTGACACTGACGAATGCACTTGTCGTACCGGGAAAATGACCGCTGAACATCTGCTGCAAAACTGCCCGACACACGAGGACCAGGGAAAGCACATTTGGCCATTACCAGTGGCAACACTAGACAAGCTCTATGGCAGTGTCGACACCCTCATGATGACCGCATCTTTTTTTAGAAAAAATACAGGTTGAAGAAGAAGAAGAAGTCCTTTCATGGTTTGGTAGCGGGAGATTGAGAACGAACGAAGCCAAGCCAAGCCAATCTCGTCAAGTTCAGTCGTGTGTACTAGACCGTGGAAATACGACACATGGTATCCGAAATACTATTACATTTAGTCGATGACCATGCCAGGATACTCGAAGAGAAGAAAACATCACAAGATGAACGAACTAACCGATCCAAATTCAAAACAACATAACGTTTCTTTGGACACAAGTGTAAGTCGTTAATTAGTTTGAATTCCATAACCGACTAAACACGAGAGTACAGTTGTTGGTCGCCATTTTCCTGCTCTCTAAAACGGTTCTATTATTTATAATTTATCTTTAAAATTGATTATGTGTCTTTAATATGCTGATCTACCTTCATTTAACATTAAATCGGAGGCATCAATCGTAGTATCAGCATTGTCACTCTGTGGATCGTACTTTCATTTTCGTTTCTTATGTTTCAATGCTATTCGTTACAAACCTTTATTTTGCCGTATATATATATTTTTATGTCTCTAGATTTGCTGGTTTTTATGATAAAAATTGGCTGGTCGTAGAATAAGAATTGACTGAACGCAGGATAAGAATTGGCTGGTCGTAGAATAAGAATTGACTGAACGCAAATTCAGAATTGACTAAACGCAGGATAAGAATTGGCTGAACGCAGGATAAGGATTGGCTAGCCGTAGAATAAGGGTTACCATGACCCAGACTACACTTCTCTCCCACCTCCATCAGCATGTTTTCACTTGCCCCAGATTACACTTCTCTCCCACCTCGATCAGCATGTTTTTACCTGCCCCAGATTACACTTCACTCCCACCTCGATCAGCATGTTTTCACCTGCCCCAGATTATAATTCTCTCCCACCTTGATCAGCATGTTTTCACCTCACCCAAATTACACTTCTCTCCCATATATCCCCCGGATAAAGTAACGAAAATACGAAGGTGTACTGGCGTTAGACCAATAGTTGGGATCAAGATGCTGAGCAGCAAATGAGCGGTAGTGGTCAGCGACCCATGGCTGACTGCTAGCGTCAGGGCCAGCGAACCATAGCTGCCAAGACCCTTCTACACCTCCACGCGGTGATCCCGGATAACAGGCTGCAGCAGGGCAGACTGGCTAAGGAGAAGGGATCGAAGAGGGAATGCTAACCTGGTACTCAAAAAATGCTTGCTGAGGTCGGATGTGTCGGACCGAAAGGTGCAAATATCGCAGCCAAGCTGTAAACTATGACACAACGCATTCCGTTCTCTGGACTACATTCTGCTACTTAAGCCCTTTCAGGGATTGGTAGTAGGAGATTAAGAACGAACGAATAAGAAGAAGACCCATACTTTATTGACCAACAGTTACTGATCAGATATATGTTAGCCAGAGCAGGCAACATTTATTTGTTAAGACCCCCATCTCAACTTACACGTGGTCCGGCCTGGAAACGGCCTGATCTTCTCGGCAGCCTCTCTAACAAAGCGGCTGATCAACGTGATGCCCGTAGTAGTGAGCGACACGCAGAGCCAAACAAAACCCCGGTTCCACATTCATCGGCACGCTCGAGATGTGAGGAAAGCAGCTGCAACCCGCCATTAAACGACATTTGTAGGGCGCACACAAGAACATACCTACTGAATGTGGACATTGACAACATCAACAACAACATAGACCAACAGCGCACTAAGGCCCCCTTTATTTCCAAATACGGACTTTTGGTAACCAATTCCTGAGACTGGGTCGACAGCAGGCTCCATTTGCGATCAAATAATTATCCTGCACCAATTGGAAATTAAACCTAGATCGCTCGGCTGAACAGCCAGCGGACAAACCACTACGCCACCTCGGCTCCCTTAAACAAGAATTGAAGCCTGTCTCCCAGCAGCCCTTCACATCTCAATTAAGAAAAACACATTGTTTCAGAAACCAACACTTCCAATTAATTTTCTCGCTGCCCTACTCTCGTGGGGATAATATGAAGCGATGGCTCTTTGTTTCACAAAGAGGGGAACAAATGAAGAATGAAGAGGGAGTATATAGAAACTTTTTTGGGTCAATACGGCCAGAATAATATCATTTATCATGAATCATCGCTCCTGGTTGTAAGCGTAAGAAATACCTCAGGAATCTTGTGGGGACACTTAATCCTTATCTTGTCTCCAACCAATCCTTATCTTGTCTCCAACCAATCCTTATCTTGTCTCCAACCAATCCTTATCTTGTCTCCAACCAATCCTTATCTTGTCTCCAACCAATCCTTATCTTGTCTCCAACCAATCCTTATCTTGTCTCCAACCAATCCTTATCTTGTCTCCAACCAATCCTTATCTTGTCTCCAACCGATCGTTATCTTGTCTCCAACCAATCCTTATCTTGTCTCCAACCAATCCTTATCTTGTCTCCAACCGATCGTTATCTTGTCTCCAACCAATCCTTATCTTGTCTCCAACCAATCCTTATCTTGTCTCCAACCAATCCTTATCTTGTCTCCAACCAATCCTTATCTTGTCTCCAACCAATCCTTATCTTGTCTCCAACCAATCCTTATCTTGTCTCCAACCAATCCTTATCTTGTCTCCAACCAATCCTTATCTTGTCTCCAACCAATCCTTATCTTGTCTCCAACCGATCGTTATCTTGTCTCCAACCAATCCTTATCTTGTCTCCAACCAATCCTTATCTTGTCTCCAACCGATCGTTATCTTGTCTCCAACCAATCCTTATCTTGTCTCCAACCAATCCTTATCTTGTCTCCAACCAATCCTTATCTTGTCTCCAACCAATCCTTATCTTGTCTCCAACCAATCCTTATCTTGTCTCCAACCGATCGTTATCTTGTCTCCAACCAATCCTTATCTTGTCTCCAACCAATCCTTATCTTGTCTCCAACCAATCCTTATCTTGTCTCCAACCAATCCTTATCTTGTCTCCAACCAATCCTTATCTTGTCTCCAACCAATCCTTATCTTGTCTCCAACCAATCCTTATCTTGTCTCCAACCAATCCTTATCTTGTCTCCAACCGATCCTTATCTTGTCTCCAACCAATCCTTATCTTGTCTCCAACCGATCCTTATCTTGTCTCCAACCAATCCTTATCTTGTCTCCAACCAATCCTTATCTTGTCTCCAACCAATCCTTATCTTGTCTCCAACCGATCGTTATCTTGTCTCCAACCAATCCTTATCTTGTCTCCAACCAATCCTTATCTTGTCTCCAACCAATCCTTATCTTGTCTCCAACCAATCCTTATCTTGTCTCCAACCAATCCTTATCTTGTCTCCAACCAATCCTTATCTTGTCTCCAACCAATCCTTATCTTGTCTCCAACCAATCCTTATCTTGTCTCCAACCAATCCTTATCTTGTCTCCAACCAATCCTTATCTTGTCTCCAACCAATCCTTATCTTGTCTCCAACCAATCCTTATCTTGTCTCCAACCGATCGTTATCTTGTCTCCAACCAATCCTTATCTTGTCTCCAACCAATCCTTATCTTGTCTCCAACCAATCCTTATCTTGTCTCCAACCAATCCTTATCTTGTCTCCAACCAATCCTTATCTTGTCTCCAACCAATCCTTATCTTGTCTCCAACCAATCCTTATCTTGTCTCCAACCAATCCTTATCTTGTCTCCAACCAATCCTTATCTTGTCTCCAACCAATCCTTATCTTATCTTCAACCAATCCTTATCTTTTCTCTAAACAATCCTTATCTTGCGGAGCGCCAATCCTGATCTTGTCTCCAACCGATCCTTATCTTGCGGGACGCGCAATCACGATCTTGCTAACAATCAGTTTCTTTCTTGTGGCTCGTTAATCTTAATCTTGCAGCGCGTCGATCTTAGCCTGCAGCACACCTCTCATAATCCTGTGTCTAATAAATGCGTATTCAATCATTATCCCGACATTCGTCCATTAGCATCCTTATCTATCGTTATCTTGGAGCTCATAAGTGTAATTTGGGGCAGTTAAAAGGTGCCGATCAAGGTGGGAGAGAAGTGTAATCTGGGGCAGGTGAAATATGCTGATCAAGGTGGGAGAGAAATGTAATCTGTGGCAGGTGAAATGTGCCGATCAAGGTGGGAGAGAAGTGTAATCTGGGGCAGGTGAAATGTGCCGATTAAGGTGGGAGAGAAGTGTAATCTGGAGCAGGAGAAATGTGCCGATTAAGGTGGGAGAGAAGTGTAATCTGGGGCAGGTGAAATGTGCCGATAAAGGTGGGAGAGAAGTGTAATCTGTGGCAGATGAAATGTGCCGATTAAGGTGGGAGAGAAGTGTAATCTGGGGCAGGTGAAATGTGCCGATTAAGGTGGGAGAGAAGTGTAATCTGTGGCAGGTGAAATGTGCCGATCAAGGTGAGAGAGAAATGTAATCAGAGTTAGGTAAAATGTGCTGATCAAGGTGGGAGAGAAGTCTAATAAGGGTCAGATGAAACGTTCTTAACAAGGTGGGAGAGAAGTGTAATCTGGGTCAGATGAAACGTGCTTATCAAGACCTCTACCTCAAGTCCTCGTTCGTGCTCCGAGAAACGGACTGTATCAACAGGTCTGGCCAACGAGGTGGGAACCTGCACTGCAATTCCTATGATGGGAAGGTAACTGTGGTGCGTCGCCTTGCACTATAGCCAGGAGGCCCCATGTCCACCTTCTCATGTACGCTAATTAAACAGCACAAACAGCATCTAGCAACAACAACAATATGGGGAATATAAGAAACTAGCTGATGTGTTGTTGCAGTGTTGGGCCTATGATTCAATAAATAACTGGAATCAGGCTGTTAAAAGAGAAAGACAGAGAGGCACAGATGTAGCACAGAGCGAAAGGCATAAATAATCAGATAGGGAATCAGAGTGAGAGAGAGGGAAGTGGGGGAGAAAAACATCTAGTGAGATAGAGAGGGAGATACAGAGATAAACAACCGTAATGCTACATAGAGTGTGTGTGTGTAAGAGAGAGAGATAGAGATAGATAGATAGAGATAGAGATAGATAGAGAGAGAGAGAGAGAGAGAGAGAGGGATATAGTTTATTGAATCGACGTTCTATCGCGAATGATTACACCAATACCTTGCACTTGTGTCTAGTTAGGGTCCAGAGCTCGGAGCGGAATTTGTCTCAAACATTTAGCAGTCCAAAAGTCACAGCATTGCCTGTACTTAGCTTCCAGATGTATCTAAGCTGCGAAAAATAGCACACGTTTTGATAATATATGCAGAATCACAAGTGTCACACATATTAAATATTCAATGCAAACACATTCTTTAAAGTGATGTGCACTGAACAATTGCTATTGACAGACTGAACAAAAAGCCTGCGGGGTCAGTCGAAGTGTGCGCTTTTGGCTGATACAAATATACATGAGCCTTGTTAGACGGAAGCGGAATGCAGATGTATGTTAATTCAAGAAGGAAATATATATTTGACATCGACCGCAAGAGCGAATGGATGTATGCGAAATGGACGAAATTTAAGGAACAGCTGTACTCAAATTTAGCGACAAAAAAAGTAAATAAAAAACAAAATTGACGATTTAGTTAATTACGTAGGGATGAATGGCATATGTCACAGAGTGGAGCACGAGGCTCCGGACTGCATACGGCCCGCAATGGCACAGGGAAAGAAAATGTATAATGCGAGTTGGTGTAGTTCTTTTCAATGGCCATCTCTACATCAATAGTCAGCTGCAAAGGATCTTAGCGTCCTCTCTGACATTGATAGCACAATGCCAGCCTTTTCCTGTCCATTATAAAGGATCTTAGCGTCCTCTCTGACATTGATAGCACAATGCCAGCCTTTTCCTGTCCATTATTTGATATTATCCTCTCATTTATAGAGCCTTGTCTTTATAGTTTTGCTTTCTACCCAATGTTGTAATATTCGGTGTCTAAAATACGTATTTTGATTTCGATCATCATTTCTCTTTGCACCGCTAACGTTTCCATTGTTTTCGTTTCTTTCAACGAGATGTTGCTTATTGTTTTGTACGAGACGTGTTCAAATGAAACCGGGCCTAACTACAATAAGGGAACATACGTACGATGTGCACGATGACTTCACTTCTGATGTAAACAGCACATAACAACCGTCAAGGTTGCAAAATTTGATTATCATGCGACTCATAGTTTCCTCAGCAGACCGTTGAAAACATGGCTGATGTGATACGGAATCCGTCTAGAGTTGATCAGCGAGTAGTGATTCAGTTTCTAATTGATGAACGATGTCGACCAGTTGGCATTCATCGCATAATGCAGGCAGTGTATAGTAGAAAAGTGTGTCGAAGACAACAGTGGAGAACTGGACAACGATGCTTAACGAAGAATGTTAGTTAACGAACGATCTCCCAAGACCAGCCCAGGCGCATTGTAATGCCCCAGAAGAATCCATCGCCAAAATGGATGCAGAAATTCGGGGGGGACCGTCGCCGGAGTTTACGTTCGCCACACTTTTGTCACCATACACTGCCTGCATTCTGTGATGAATGTCAACTGGTCGACATCGTTCTTCTGTTAGAAACCGAATCACCGCTCGCTGATCAACTCTGGACGGATTCTGTATTACGCCCGCCATGTTTTCAACGGTCTGCTGAGAATACTATGAGTCGGAGTATAATAATGAAATTTTGCAAACTTGACAGTTAGCATGTGCTGTTTACATCAGAAGTGACGTCATCATGTGCATCGTACGCATGTTCACTTGGTGCAGTTAGGTTATGTTTCATTTGAACACACCACGTATATTCACATTTGCAATTCATAAATTCATTTCTCCAACTGTTCATTGTCCTTGTTTCTGCGTGGTATACAGTTAGTTGTTTATCTCAAGGGTTGTTGACAACATCATAAGATGGTTTTTTGGATCTTGATGATGTACGTTGATTATAGTGAGGAAGTAGCTGCGTTGGTCATCAACCTCATTCTCTTGCCCTGAACTACCTTGGACCAATGGCAAGACGATCAGTCAAGACGACTGGAAGTAATTCAGGATAAGGCAATCTTTTCTTGCATCTCTTAAATCCAGGGGTCGCTTGAAACTTGTGGGATTCGATCGCGCATAATTTCCGTTCCTCGCTTTGAGAGACGAATGCTCTACCTCTCGACTACAGCGATCACCTACGTACACAAATGTTGTTATTGTTGTTATGGTTGTTGTTATTTATTTCCCATAATGAGTAAGTTTACTATGCTAGGCGCCCTGAAAAGGAAGTTCAATAGCAGGTTGTAGTAGCTTTCCTCACATCCCGAGCAAGCTGATGAAGGTGAAGGTGAACCGCAGTCTCCCAGGCAGTTGTGCTATGCTTGACTTCATCTGCGTTGCGCTCACTACTACAGAAATCACGTCGATCCACATCTCGTCAGCCAGACTGCTTTGAAAACAGCATTTCCAGGGAGTGCTACATGGAGGAAAGATATTCGTCTTGGTCAGTACACTGTGCCTGACCATGACGCAACGTCATAGTCAGTATGGTGTGCTTGACCGGACTAGCGTCTCATTTCCTCTTTTTAAACAGTAAAGTCTAGTAGACACAACACGCGGCCATTACCTTTAGTGAAAGTTCTAGGGACTTGTCTATGTGTCAATATGTGACACGTGAAAACATATTTCACCATCCATTTTCTCTTTTTCAGTTACATTTCGCATCGTCCATCCTCTGTTATTATGTTTCCAAGCCACGAGAAGTTCTTCACTTATTCCAACAGACGCTGGAAGTGTATAATTGAAGATTACTCGTTGTCTGTCCTTCTCTTTGTATCTAATCTCTGTCTGTATGTGCCTTCTTCTCTCTCTCTCTCTCTCTCTCTCTCTCTCTCTCTCTCTCTCTCTCTCTCTCTGAGCAACTCTGTAAATTGAATGTTTGTCTTCTTCGTCTGTCCCCTTTTATGTATCCTCTCTGTCTCCTTCACTTTGTTTTCTCTCTCTCCATGTGTGTCTCGCTCAGTCATTCTCTGTATATTTAATGTCTCTCTTCTATGTCTGTGCCTCTACTTCTATTCTTCTCTTTATATCTCTCTCTCTCTCTCTCTCTCTCTATATATATATATATATATATATATAATGTTTCTCTTTATTGTTTGTCCCCTTTTCTGTTTCCTTCTCTCGCTTTAACTAAATTTGTCTGCTACTCTCTGTATATTGAATATTTCTTTTCTTCATGTGTCATTCTATCTGTATCATTTTCTATACATCTCGCTATGTGTTTTTCTCTCTCTTTATCTCTTTCTCTCTCTCACACTCACTCTCCCTTTCTCTTTTTAGAATTGTCTGAATTTAGAATGTTCCTCCTCATTGTATGCCCCTCCCTCTCTATCCTTCTTACTGTAGCCTTTTCCTCTTCTCTCTCTCCATGTGTTTTCCTCTCTCTCTCTCTCTCGCTCTCTCTCTCTCTCTCTCTCTCTCTCTCTCTCTCTCTCTCTCTCTATCGCTGTCACTGTGTATATTGAATGTTCCTCTTCTTGACATTCAAATCCTCTATAAAAACACTCTTCACTCGCATTTTTGGGGGACACGGGAGTAATCAATCAATCAGTCAATCAATCAATCAATCAATCAATCAATCTATTAATCAATCATTCAAAACTCGTTGATCCTCTCGGTACATACTAAATTGAGCAGCATACACGGTCATTGGCCGCTCTTTCTGCCGCTCTCCAGGTGTAATCATTGAATCTTCTCACCTTTTCGTTTCTGAAGGCTCTTCCTTTTCCAAGGTCGTTTGCATTTGCTCTGTTGTCAAGCTTTGTGTAACCACCTTAGTTTCTGTAGATGTTAGTGGTAGACCCTAACCTAACCTATTATACTCTAGGTGAGTTGTCCGTTGTTTAGTCTATTCCCTCCTCTATGACCTATCCAGCTTGGGTGTCCCTTCTGGAAGATTCCATGGTATAACTGTGACATGTAAGCTCTCTCACCATTTCAAGGTAAGGGACTTAATGGAGATGTACATATGATAGTATCTGTACTGCTTCCTTTCCAAACTCGTATGTCCCGAATAGTAAAGAGTAGCCACACACATCGTGATTCACGCGTCTTTTTGTATGGTTGTGTAATTCTCTTCAGAAAGTAATCAATCATGTACAGTTAAAGTATTACTTTGCTAAATACAATATATTAGCTGAAATATATACGAACTCATTTACTACATTAGCTGAAATATATACAAATTCATTTACTACATTAGCTGAAATATATACAAACTCGTTTACTACACTAGCTGAAATATATACAAACTAGTTTACTACATTAGCTGAAATATATACAAACTCATTTACTACATTAGCTTAAATATATACAAACTAGTTTACTACAGAAGCTGAAATATATACAAATCTATTTACATTAGCTGAAATATAAACAAACTCATTTACTACATTAACTGAAATATATACAAACTCATTTACTACACTAGCTGAAATATATACAAATTCATTTACTACATTAGCTGAAATATATACAAACTCGTTTACTACACTAGCTGAAATATATACAAACTCATTTACTACATTAGCTGAAATATGTACAAACTCATTTACTACATTAGCTGAAATATATAATTTAATTTACTACATTAGCTGAAATATATACAAACTAGTTTACTACATTAGCTGAAATACTGTACAGTATTTGTGTACAGTATCTTGACGATTTAACCAATACAGGTATAGTACAGTATCCCATATAACTTTATTAAGTGTGCAGGTTATGGTGTTGGCACAACGTCCAAATCACATAACTTCCTGTATCAGAGAATGTATCGTGTTCGTGTACAGACGAACGAAATGCATCTCGTGCAAATGAAAGACATCAAATAAGGAAGTTCTGGAGACGTTATGGAAGCAAGATAACATCCTCTTACCTGTCGAAGATGGATGTGTCGGACCGAAAGGTGCAAATATCGCAGTCAAGCTGTAAACTAGCGACACAAAGCATTACCGTTCTCCGGACTACATCCGCCTACTTGCAAAGAACTGTTCAGGGCTTGGTAGCGCGAGATTGTTTCCGTGGAAAGCAACATTGAAGACATATTGTTGTCTCGATCAGTGTATTGTGCCTGACCCAGACGCGATGTCCTGGCTAGCAGGTGTAGCCTGACCCTGACGCAACGTCCTAGTTAGCAGGTTGTGCCTGACCCTGACACGGCGTATTGGCTAGCAGATTGTGCCTGACCCTGACGCGACGTCCTGGTTAGCAGGTGTAGCCTGACCCTGACGCGACGTCTTGGTTAGCAGGTTGTGCCTGACCCTGACGCGACGTCCTGGTTAGCAGGTTGTGCCTGACCCTGATGCGACGTCCTGGTTAGCAGATTGTGCCTGACCCTGACGCGACGTCCTGGTTAGCAGGTTGTGCAAGCTAACCGGGCTAGCGTCTCAGCTCCCTACCGCGATAGATAGAAGACGGTGGATATCCACTATTGTGGAAAACGTAACACAATTAATTTAGGTTTATGGCAATTGCTTTTTTTTTTTTGGTATTCATTGACGCTTCATTACAAAAAAATATACAAATAAAATTGTAGAGTTTATTTACATTTCTCTGGTGCAATTGTGAGATTTATTGAGCCGAAAAACGCAGACCATTTTAACACCGGTCGCTGACTAGTGTGCAGACTAGGTTTCTATTTCCCCTCTGATATAAGAGCCGTATGTTTAATCGGGTGTTTGAAACCGTGTCCCATGTGTCCAGTTTGTGGACTTCCTTAATTAACGGCATCAGGACACGCACCCGTGGCTCCATAATACGGGCACTGTTTCCTTTCCTGGTATGTCGCAGGTAGTTGTTTGTGAAGATTGTGCATAAGACTAGCAACATCACTATGTTGAAAACCATTGCTAGTGAAACCACACTACAAACAAATGGATTTTTGATTCTCTAAAAGCTGGTCAGGGTATTTCAAATTTGAACCTACACTCCGACACATGGAGGGACAAGGTAAATGATGAAAATGAGGAATAATAGCGATGTTACATGTACGGAATCATCTTCTTTTGTCACATGTTTCTTTTATGTGAAACCAATTACCTCCGATAAACGAGAAACTATTCTGTAACCCAGATGTTCATCCTAAGATCAGGGCCCTTTTAGAAGCGACAATTTATACCCGTACGCCACAGGAAGCGGATAGTATCAATGTGATCGGAATACTATTTCCCAGCTTTGTACCAGACCAACTAAGTGTCTTGTGGTCGATGAAAGTGCCCCAATAAGGAAGAAATTACCGTTCCAGTGAACACTCGCATATCAAGCGATGTCCAATTGGTACCGTTGGGCAAGAACTTAACGCATCAAGTGCCTCATGATGGTCTTGTCTAGTCATTTTGTGGAGAATAATGAAGGGCTCACTTTTCGCGGGGTGAGCAGTGAAGGAAATTGATTTTTATCTTGGGCCTCGTCATTATTGTTCTTGATAGAACGCTTGAGTAGTTATACGGCTTCAAAGCCTGTCTTTCACGTCAATGTGACCAGGTTTAAACCACAGTTTCGACACGTTCGGAAGCATGTGCCTTCAAAATCGATATAATTTCTCCAGATTTCAATAACGTATTAACACGATTTTTTCACATGTAGTCTTATATTTTTCCTTGGTATTTAGATATTGTTAATTATTGCGGAGGTACTACCGTTATTTTTTAAAAAAGCTGGTTTCTTTGGTCTTTTCCGTTGACGAAAATATTTCGTTCTTCCAAAACAGAGTTTACTGTATTTGTACGAACAGAATGCTGTTTATAAGCCATAGGCGTATCTTCAATTGTTGCGATGGGAGACTTCTACAGGTAATTTCTAATAAAATGTATTTATGTTTATCGTGTTCTTATTTTATGTGTTTAATCATTTTACGTACATGAAATCCTCAGTCAATAATAAAATATACCTGGACCAAGAGATCAACATCAGGATAAGCAAGGCAGCAACAACAATTAGCAGATTAACAAAAAAGGTCCTGAAGAACAAGGAGCTCACAGTTAAAACAAAAACACTTGTTTTCCAGGCCCGTGTCCTCAGTACCCTTCTTTAAGGCAGTGAAACATGGTCTATCTACATGCACCAGGTGAGGTGGCTAAACAGCTATCACATGAGGTCTATCTATATGCACGAGGTTAGGTGGCTAAACAGCTATCACATGAGGTCTACCTACATGCACCAGGTGAGGTGGCTAAACAGCTATCACATGAGGTCTACCTACATGCACCAGGTGAGGTGGCTAAACAGGTATCACATGAGGTCTACCTACATGCACCAGGTGAGATGGCTAAACAGCTATAACATGAGGTCTATCTACATGCACCAGGTGAGGTGGCTAAACAGCTATCACATGAGGTCTACATACATGCACCAGGTGAGGTGGCTAAACAGCTATCACATGAGGTCTATCTACATGCACCAGGTGATGTGGCTAAACAGCTATCACATGAGGTCTACCTACATGCACGAGGTGAGGTGGCTAAACAGCTATCACATGAGGTATATCTACATGCACCAGGTGAGGTGGCTAAACAGCTATCACATGAGGTCTATCTACATGCACCAGGTGAGGTGGCTAAACAGCTATCACATAAGGTCTATCTACATGCACCAGGTGAGGTGGCTAAACAGCTATCACATGAGGTCTACATACATGCACCAGGTGAGGTGGTTAAACAGCTATCACATGAGGTCTATCTACATGCACGAGGTGAGGTGGCTAAACAGCTATCACATGAGGCCTACCTACATGCACCAGGTGAGGTGGCTAAACAGCTATCCCATGAGGTCTATCTACATGCACCAGGTGAGGTGGCTAAACAGCTATCACATGAGGTCTACCTACATGCACGAGGTGAGGTGGCTAAACAGCTATCACATGAGGTCTATCTACATGCACCAGGTGAGGTGGCTAAACAGCTCTCACATGAGGTCTATCTACATGCACGATGTGAGGCGGCTAAACAGCTATCACATGAGGTCTATCTACATGCACAAGATGAGGCGGCTAAACGGCTCTCACATGAGGTCTATCTACATGCACGAGGTGAGGCGGCGAAACAGCTATCACATGAGGTCTATCTACATGCACGAGGTGAGGTGGCTAAACAGCTACCACGTGAGGTCTAACTACATGCACAAGGTGAGGTGGCTAAACAGCTATCACATGAGGTCTATCTACATGCACCAGGTGAGGTGGCTAAATAGCTATCACATGAGATCTATCTACATGCACCAGGAGAGGTGGCTAAACAGCTATCACATGAGGTCTATCTACATGCCCCAGGTGAGGTGGCTAAACAGCTATAACATGAGGTCTATCTACATGCACCAGGTGAGGTGGCTAAACAGCTATCACAGGAGGTCTACCTACATGCACCAGGTGAGGTGGCTAAACAGCTATCACATGAGGTCTATCTACATGCACCAGGTGAGGTGGCTAAACAGCTATCACATGAGGTCTATCTACATGCACCAGGTGAGGTGGCTAAACAGCTATCACATGAGGTCTACCTACATGCACGAGGTGAGGTGGCTAAACAGCTATCCGGTGAGGTCTATCTACATGCATAAAGTGAGGTGGCTAAACAGCTATCACATGAGGTCTATCTACATGCACCAGGTGAGGTGGCTAAACAGCTATCACATGAGGTCTATCTACATGCACCAGGTGAGGTGGCTAAACAGCTATCACATGAGGTCTATTTACATGCACCAGGTGAGGTGGCTAAACAGCTATCACATGAGGTATATCTACATGCACCAGGTGAGGTGGCTAAACAGCTATCACATGAGGTCTATCTACATGCACCAGGTGAGGTGGCTAAACAGCTATCACATGAGGTCTATCTACATGCACCAGGTGAGGTGGCTAAACAGCTATCACATGAGGTCTTTCTACATGCACAAGGTGAGGCGGCTAAACAGCTATCACATGAGGTCTATCTATATGCACAAGATGAGGTGGCTAAACAGGTATCACATGAGATCTATCTACATGCACCAGGTGAGGTGGCTAAACAGCTATCACATGAGGTCTACATACATGCACCAGGTGAGGTGGTTAAACAGCTATCACATGAGGTCTATCTACATGCACGAGGTGAGGTGGCTAAACAGCTATCACATGAGGCCTACCTACATGCACCAGGTGAGGTGGCTAAACAGCTATCCCATGAGGTCTATCTACATGCACCAGGTGAGGTGGCTAAACAGCTATCACATGAGGTCTACCTACATGCACGAGGTGAGGTGGCTAAACAGCTATCCGGTGAGGTCTATCTACATGCATAAAGTGAGGTGGCTAAACAGCTATCACATGAGGTCTATCTACATGCACCAGGTGAGGTGGCTAAACAGCTATCACATGAGGTCTATCTACATGCACCAGGTGAGGTGGCTAAACAGCTATCACATGAGGTCTATTTACATGCACCAGGTGAGGTGGCTAAACAGCTATTACATGAGGTATATCTACATGCACCAGGTGAGGTGGCTAAACAGCTATCACATGAGGTCTATCTACATGCACCAGGTGAGGTGGCTAAACAGCTATCACATGAGGTCTATCTACATGCACCAGGTGAGGTGGCTAAACAGCTATCACATGAGGTCTTTCTACATGCACAAGGTGAGGCGGCTAAACAGCTATCACATGAGGTCTATCTACATGCACAAGATGAGGTGGCTAAACAGGTATCACATGAGATCTATCTACATGCACAATGTGAGGTGGCTAAACAGCTATCACATGAGGTCTATCTACATGCACAAGGTGAAGCGGTTAAACAGCTATCACATGAGGTCTATCTACATGTACGAGGTGAAGCGGCTAAATAGCTATCACATTCGGAGGATGGATGAGGACAGATTACCAAAATATCTTCCCAATGGGGAATTATAGTGGAGGAAAAGGTCACAGGGCCGGCCACTACTTCGGTACGAGGACGTATGCAAGCGGGATATGAATGATGCAGGCGTCGATTTGGAATCATGAGAACAGGACGCCATGGATCGTGTTACATGGGGAGGGGGGGGGGCAGTATTAAGCATGGAATACAGACACAGGAGATACTGATTGCTGATAGGCTAAAGACTCAGAGTTTGAGAAGACACGCCACACCATGCGATGCTGCAAACGGTCCTGACTTTCCTTGCACATACTGTGGAAGACGCTTCTCTGCTCGGATTGACCTTACTAGTCACATTCGTTACCGTCACGAACTGTAGTTACATACCTTTTATTCAGAGCACAATTACTATCGTCGGACAAAACGGAAAGAGCCAATGATGATGTAATTCATGTTCGTATCGTATGGTGAAAGAAATTCTCTATCTCTCTTTCTCTCTCTCTCTCTCTCTTTCTCTCTCTCTCTCTCTTCTCTCTCTCTCTCTCTCTCTCTCTCTCTCTCTCTCTCTCTCTCTCTCTCATACTTCCTCTGTGTGTGTGTGTGTGTACTAGTGTGTTGTTTTATGAAGTGCGTTTCGGTAGGCGTATGGACTTAATAAATATAAACGCACAGAAAAGCGTCTATGGTCACTATATTTTGTCAGATGAGTTTAAGAGATTAATGATTGTACTCGGCTAAACAATCCACGAACCATCTTTGTGCCATTAGTCATTTTCTTAATTGAATGCATATGCCTCATTTCTTGCCTAGTACTGTTTGTCTATTTTGGTGAGAACCGTATAGGTATATGTATTGACATCATAGACTTGAAAATAATTTGTTTTCGAGCTACCATAAGTCCTTTAACGTTTTCACACACTAGCTTCATTGGGCTTAGTGTGAACGATAAGAGATCATATCTAGGGACGGTAGAAAAGTTTTCTCAATCCACTATCTAAATATATTGCCGTTCATCTCTGAATGATAATCCCGCTTTTCAATGGTTTTGAATTGAAAATACGTTCAGCATGCATTCGTCAGTAGGCTATTATGCCTGCTGCCTCCGTGGGCTATTATAAGTCGTTATACCATGCTAAATGTAAGTAGCATGTCCATTGCAAGTCGCTTCTTACAACCGCCAGCCTATCTGGCTGTTATAAGTTTTTTGGCAAGTGTGCATACTGTCATTACCTTCTATACGTGGAGGAGCGGAAGAAACTCATGTCTGCCAAACTGAACACAAGCGTGATTCGAACCTGGTGCGTTGGCATTGCTACTTGGTACACTTATTGGAAGAAGCGATGTCTGAAGACTACCATTCATTTTCAGTTGTGTGATAAGCATTCATCCATGTTTCATCTCTGGGTATATACGCTCAGTCAAAACTCTTCATCTGTGCCAAGTTAACCTTAGCGAAAGCCTTGCTTACCGACAATAATAAGGAGAGAGATGAGTCTATAGTTGTTGCAGTCTCTTCAATCCCCTTTATTTTTACATGGTGTTACTATCCTGGCGTCCCGAATGTTTGAAGGGACAGTTGCTTCCTCCCCAAATTTTCGTAGTTAGTGTAACATAGACTTTTATATTTCTTGATCATGTCAAGAGTGGTTCCACCAGGAACCGATATCCTGACTGGTGCCAAACTTTGAATGGTCTTGCTGAGTTTTTCTGTTGTCGGTTCAACATCGAGTTCCTCCAAAAATGTAGGGCATATGACTGTGTCGAGGGGTGTAAGTAAGACGATGTTTTCTCTTGCGTAAAACTTGAAATAGTGTTCGACCCATCTTTCCATTTCCTCCTGTTTATTGATCCGTTTCTCGCCGCTAATGCTGTTGGGTCGTTCTGTGAGTCTTGCTCGTTGTCCAAAGGCATTCTTTATTCCATCAGACATCTGCCCAGTGTTACCAGTTTCCGCTGCGACTTTGATATTCTCGCTAAGCTGGAGCGAGTTCTCATCTGCGCGGTGTCTAGCACCTTGTTTGGCTTGGCTTCGTTCGTTCTCAATCTCCCGCTACCAAGCCCTGAAAGGGCTTAAGTAGCAGAATGTAGTCCATAGAACGGAATGCGTTGTGTCGTAGTTTACAGCTTGATTGCGATATTTGCAGCTTTCGGTCCAACACATCCGACTTCAGCAAACATTTTTTGAGAACCGAGTTAGCATTCCCTCTTCTATCCATTTTCCTTAGCCAGTCTGCCCTGCTGCAGCCTGTTATCCAGGATCACCACGTGGAGGTGTAGAAGGGACTTGGTAGCTCTGGTTCGCTGGCCCTGACGCTAGCAGTCAGCTATGGGTCGCTGACCACTGCAACTCGTGCGCTGCTCATCATCTTAATCCCGCACCTTGTTTGCCTTTATTTCTAGCATTTTAAAAAAACCTTCAGTGAACCTGCAGTTGGTTACCGCTTATATTCAATTAGGACAGCTCGTTTGATCTCTTTGATATAAGCTGTCCGACACGGATTCAAACCAGTCATTTAGTTTCGCCGTCTTTCTCTCGGAAGTAGAGAGAGCAGTACTTTGGATATCATTACACAATTAGTCTCAATTCTCCCTCGATTTGTGTTTCTGTTCCGTATAACGTTGATTGTTTTTCGAAACTCTTGGTGAACTATGTAATTATCGCAGAGTCTGTTATATTGTTGATGTCAATGCGTGGTTGTGATGTTTGTCAGGAGTGATGCAATCTTATTGGTTGCGCATGGTTTTACAGCAGACTAGTCTATGTCACTGTCTGCACTGTGACGTGAGCGTGTAAGCAGCACAGTTTTGAGAAGCGGCCTTCTGACAAGGAGCAAGTCTAGCTGGTGGCATGGCTTAGATCGGGCGTGCCTCTATGTCATTTGATGCTGAACTTTGTCTAGGTCACAACACAAGTCCTGGAGAACACAGAGCTCCGGTAGTCGCTGTCTGTTTTAATTTATCATGCCAACTTCAAACTTATCAAGACACAAAAGCTATGATTCGTTATCAGCACCCACCCTAGCATTGAAATCACACATAATTACCTAATGGTACCTTTCTAAGTGTATTATGAATAACCGCCATTAGATTGCCGTAAGGTTGCCATTAGATTGCCGTAAGATTGCCGTTAGAATGCCGTAAGATTGCCGTTAGACTGCCTTTAGATTGCCGTTAGATTGCCGTAAGATTGCCGTTAGAATGCCGTTAGATTGCCGTTAGATTTCCGTTAGACTGCCGTTAGATTGCCGTAAGATTGCCGTTAGATTGCCGTAAGTTTGCCGTAAGATTGCCGTAAGATTGCCGTAAGATTGCCGTTAGAATGCCGTTAGATTGCCGTAAGATTGCCGTAAGATTGCCGTAAGATTGCCGTAAGATTGCCGTAAGATTGCCGTTAGATTGCCGTTAGATTGCTGTTAGATTGCTGTTAGATTGAAGTAAGATTGCCGTTAGAATGCCGTTAGAATGCCGTTAGATTGCCGTAAGATTGCCGTAAGATTGCCGTAAGATTGCCGTAAGATTGCCGTAAGATTGCCGTAAGATTGCCGTTAGATTGCCGTTAGATTGCTGTTAGATTGAAGTAAGATTGCCGTAAGATTGCCGTTAGAATGCCGTTAGATTTCTGTTAGATTGCCGTTAGATTGCCGTTAGATTGCCGTTAGATTGCTGTTAGATTGAAGTAAGATTGCCGTAAGATTGCCGTTAGAATGCCGTTAGATTTCTGTTAGATTGCCGTTAGATTGCCGTTAGATTGCCGTTAGATTGCCGTAAGATTGCCGTTAGATTGCCGTAAGATTGCCGTTAGATTGCCGTTAGATTGCCGTTAGATTGCCGTAAGATTGCCGTTAGATTGCCGTTAGATTTCGGTAGAACTCATATTTATCCTGAGGTCCAGTGTACAGAGTAGGGGTACATACACTGTCTAGGATGATCGGGCCTGCGTTGGTATGCATGCGAAGTGTTAACAATCATTAGCACTTCAACTCAGTTCAACCAATTTCATTAACAATTTTTAACTGCAATACCTAAACCCTGTTCCCTTGGTCTGTTTATCCCCTTCATTTGCAGATAAAACACGTAATCGTTTTCATCTAATGTTACAGAACCTGCCATGGGTGTCGCCTTTGTATTGCAACTATATCGACCGTTAACATTCTGATTTAATAATTCATTACACGTGCTTCCCTAGCATCATCCACATCTTACACATTTTTGGACATCCCACTTAGAATAATGCGGACGTTCCAGCATCCTGAGCGGCTATTCGTTTTCCTTGAATTAAATTCTTTGGTTTTTGCCTGTTGTAATGTGTATCGTCCACAGTTAAAGTTTGACCTTAATTTCCATGCACCCAATGGGAATGTTTCATCTACATGCACAATATCATAACATTCTCTACGCATTTCTCTTAATTAATGTCAATAATGCCTTCCGGAAGTCATTAAGTGGGACTTTTCACAAAAGTTTATCCTTGCTTGTATAAAGAAAGGTGAAGCCCATCTTGCTGTTTTCCATAATGGCGATTCTTAAACACCAATGTTGTTTTTTCGCAGCCAAACCTTGAATTTCTTTAGTGCAACTGCTTCTTTAGAATGAAAAAAAGGCCCTACATTTCTCGTTTGCCAAAACCCTCTAATCTTTCTTTCTTGCTTTCTCGTTAAAGGTTAAAGTTAAGCAAAGGCTTGACTTCACCTCGGGTTTCCCCATATGGCTCAGTCTTTCTCCTCAGAAAGGTATCCCCGCCTGCTGAGAGCATCGCACTAAGCACCAACTCCGTAGCTCCAGCGATGAACTCAGGGATCTCCGAAAAAATGACATCTTGAACCGAAAGTCGCAGCTAGAATTCGAATCCCCTCCATTTGAACACGAGGCAAACGGCTTGACCACTTCCCCACAGAGGCCCGCTTTCTCGTTGTCCTTGAAGACCGACTTCCATAGTGTTGGACCAGACATGAGAACGACCGTTCATTTTAAACCAAAGCGTGCATTGTTCTCTCCAATGGCTTAGAAATTGCAATGATACATTTTCACACATTTAGTCTCAATAGAGAAATATTTATACAGCTTCATTGTGATGTATTTGGGCGCTACGAATTTAACGTTTATCCTCATTGTAATATACACGCTGGATTAAAGTTAATCTGCGCCATCGAATATTATGCACAAGTATTGTAATTACGAAAACACGGACATTTCTCGTGCATTTTGAAACACTTAGTATAGTAATGAGCTTGAACGTTCTCCATTTCCTACAAGAACATGAAATGTTTGCCTCTTCAATCTTCAGTCAGAAAAATGACAAGAGAGTTTATGTATAATTCTCAAAAGACTATCATGTCGAAATGATGGTCTCTTTTTAATACCGAAAATAAAATAAATTAAAAACCATTTTTTTGAAATGACTGAAAAATAATATTTTTAACACAATGTAATTTCGTATGCATATTTCTAGAAATTTCATTGGAGTGGTTGTTGAGTTGCAGGTAAATTAAAAGTTATATTACGGACCATAACTGCAAAGTTGGTATCTGCCATTAAGTAATGTAATACACTTGTCTTGTCGTTTCTTATCCACTTGTTCCGTGAGCCACTTTTCTTCCAAAGCCAGACGCGTCGTTTAAGTAGTCTTCATCCCATGACGATTTAGAATTTCCACAAGATTTCCTTTCTATCCTGTTCTCGGTCTGCCCCGGTTGCGAAGACCAGGTTGGTGTTCCTATATATGCACACGAGTATCTAGTAAAATTGTATTCTCGTTAAGTGGCCAAACCACTTGATCCTCTCCTCATCAATACATTCAATGGAAACCTGCCACGAACATCGGCTGAAACTAGAGCGTGGTGAGTGGTCGCGAGATTAATAATAAGTGCACTTTAACATATGTATATTTATATAATTGGTGATTTAAATAAAAAGTTTTTTGGTAAAAACTTCTGAACAGGATCTGTCCAAAATTGGACAGATTAACAGGTGACTCGAGTAGACGTTGTGTGCAAATTTCTGCTTTAGATAGAAGGTGGTCAAATTAAAGAAGCTGATGTCCGCGCATCTTGACAACGGTAGAGTCAATTCAAACCATTAAAAAACATTTACAAGAATCGTAATTTAAGCGAAACTTCCACCTACACCACCCTGCAACCCTCCACCCCCCCCCTCCCCAAAGAAAGACAGAAACATAAAATAAACACAAAAAGGGAAGACATAAAATACAATATACAACAACACAACAAATAGAGGCTTTGATGATAGCGTTGTTAAACCAACAACATAAACACACTAAAACACTGAGTATGAGATGACGATGTTGGCAACACGAGACCGCTGTTCTCTATTCGATAAGTGAATTGTATGCTCCAATGTCCAGACCTCTTTTTGCCAGCTTTTCTTTCTAAAACTGAACTCAGTGTTACCACAGCATGCAGTCCGTCCCCTGATCTCAGAAGGAAACATAAGCCAACACTATTTACGTGTTCTATTGCAGATAAATTCTCTAGCAATTAGTTTTGCATAATTAGACTGCTAACCCCATGCAGCGCCCTCTAAATTGAATTTTTTGGACATACGTAATGGAGCACAGTGGCCTTATTCTTTGATCCCGATTAACTGATCACGTGATGCGCACAAGATACACTTCAAGCTATAATAATTAACGCGCGCAGCTCAACGAAACCCACTCTCCCGTTGGGATAACTCTCGCTGTTATGCTACGAGAATGATAACCAGCAATTTGCGTGTTTGAACCGTCAACATTATAAGGATATCTATTTGTATTCTTTACCCAAATACAGTACAATGTGGTCGCTTACCAATGGTGAGAATACACGATCACTATCAATAATTGTATTGTTCAGTCGTTGCTGCCAGTTCTGGATGTGTTAGATTACCAGTTTTATCAGATATTGTAATTTACAGTTTGTTTGATAATTGTTTAGATTTTCAACTGTTTTAACACAAGTGAGCTTAGTTTAACCACATTAACCCTTTTTTTGGTTATATCATATCAGAGCTTGTGCGCCGTATACAAGTATTCGGCATCCAGGTCTAATAGCGATGAAAGCCACTTGTGCTGAGTTAATAGGTCTTGTTACTGTGACAGAAACTCATGCTGTGTCAATATGACTTATTACTGTGACAGAAACTCATGCTGTGTCAATATGACTTATTACTGTGACAGAAACTCATGCTGTGTCAATAGGTCTTGTTACTGTGAAAATCACTTGTTCTAAGTTAATAGGTCTTATTGCTGTGACAGAACTCATGCTGTGTCAATATGACTTATTACTGTGACAGAAACTCATGCTGTGTCAATATGACTTATTACTGTGACAGAAACTCATGCTGTGTCAATATGACTTATTACTGTGACAGAAACTCATGCTGTGTCAATATGACTTATTACTGTGACAGAAACTCATGCTGTGTCAATATGACTTATTACTGTGAAATCTACTTGTACTGAGTTAATAGGTCTTATTTCTGTGACATAAACTCAGGCTGAGTTAATAGGTCTTATTTCTGTGACATAAACTCATGCTGAGTTAATAGGTCTTATTTCTGTGACATAAACTCATGCTGAGTTAATAGGTCTTATTTCTGTGACATAAACTCATGCTGAGTTAATAGGTCACGTAACTGTGATAGCCACTAGTGCTGACTTAAAAGATCTTTATTACTGTTAAATCCACTCGTACTGTGAAAAATGATCCTATAATTGTGAAAGCCACTCACGTAGTGTTAATAGGTTTTGTAACGGTGAAAGCCACTCGCTCGTGCTGAGTTAAGTCAACGACGTTTCTTGGGTGGCTGGTTGCAGAGGTTCTTGCATACCGAGGCGCATTTTCAGACGCTGGTGGTCCTCCGGGCTGTAGGTCAATGGGAGGCTTCTCAGTGATCCCACTACTTTAGGGATTAAAGTGTCAATCCCCATGTCGTTAGCCAGCCTTTCCGCGGCCTGTTTCTAAGAACCACGACGAGCATGTACTGCGGGGATCCTAATCAGTTCATTTTCTGACCCTGGCGCTATTGTTGGCTTCAGACATCCAGGTCTGAACTCTTGAGTATCAATAACAAGTGCTTTGATATGAAAAAATGGGCTGGAATACTGAGGCAACCCCCGGACAACAAGTATGGGCCACTTACATTTTCAGGTTGAGATGTTGTATGGTTTATATTTGTTAGCGCTGATGTGTGGATAACAGTGGGGTATTAGTGTGGATTTCGGTGTAGATTTCATTGTGGATAATTGGTTCTTGTGTGTTTGTTAGCATTTATGTGTGGATATTAGTGTGGATACATGATTCTTTTATATTTGTTAGTATTTATGTGTGGATATTAGTCTGGATACAGGATTATTTTATATGTGTTAGCTTTTATGTGTGGATATTAGTGTGGATACATGATTCTTTTATATTTGTTAGTATTTATGTGTGGATATTAGTCTGGATACAGGATTCTTTTATATTTGTTAGCATGTATGTGTGGATATTAGTGTGGATACAGGATTATTTTATATTTGTTAGCATGTATGTGTAGATATTAGTGTGGATACAGGATTCTTTTATATTTGTTAGCACTTGTGAGTGGATAGTAATTTCTTTTATATTTGTTAGTATTTATGTGTGGATATTAGTGTAGATGCAGTATTCTTTTATATTTGTTAGCACTTATGAGTGGATACTAATTTCATTTATATTTGTTAGTATTTATGTGTGGATATCGGTGAGGATACTAAGGTTCTGTATTTGTTTTAGTACTTTTGTGTGGATACTATATGGATTCTGACGTTCTTTATATTTGTAAGTACTTATATGTGGATACTCAGTTTCTTGTTTGGTGGAGCTTGTGATAGGTTTTTACTATGTGTGTTGTAAGGAGAATTGTACTAGGGCTGGCAAACTCATCATGTATACACGACCGTAACTAGAGTACTTTCAGATTTCGACGAGGTGAATTTTAGATATGATTCTATGCTCCTGTTGGAATGATACTGAAATGGTAATGATATTACATGATTGATGTGGCCTATATTACAGTAAAGTGACTAACAAGACAGTGCAAGGCAGGCAATAAGATGGTTCAATCATATCGTGAGAATGTTTTCTGTTCAACTAATACTGTGCGCCCATAACTAAGAATACATGTTAACAAAGCACAATCGAAATCACGTAGTAAATGGACAGATAACAGAACACAATTTCAAAAACAACGCGTGTTTCCATCTAATGCATCACGTTTAGCCTATGAAAGGAAACGTCAGTTCCCCGATGACACTTAACAACACAGGAGGACAAGAAACGTCAAATGACGTAAAGATGTTTAAAACAGTATACGGCTTTAACATTCTTGTAGCAAGGTGATGTTCAGATGATAAAAGAAACGTGTGTATTGAACAATGACAATAGCCATTAAACAAATAAATGCTGCTTGGACGTGCCTTATTTCCTATCTGTGAAAATATTTCGATGATACGTCAGCTCGCTGTTCTGTTCTGGTCTGTCAATAAACAACAGCACTGCATCCAAGCAAACTCATAGGTTTTGAAACTCCCTCAAGAAATATTGAAGTGTGTTAATACAGATTAGTTCCACTTTGCTCTTTGCAGTCGACGCATTATTGTCAAATTCGCTGACGTGTGTTATTGTGAAAAATTATCAGAGTAGTCTATAACTTTACCTTTTAGTAAATAACCACTGAACAGACAGACAACACATTAACCATAATCGATTGCGCAACCAGGAAACCAACTTTGCCAAAATAACAGAATAGGACAACAGCTGTTATTCGATCCAACAGAAAAGGTAAGTGTCGTTTTCAATTACATATTAATATTAACCACGTGTTATTATGACACAAACATATTACTGACACTTAAACACAGACGTCTTGCTATCACACTAACGCAGACGTATTACTATCACACAAACACATACGTCTTACTATCACCTAAAGACATACGTCTTACTATCACACAAACACAGACGTCTTACTATCACAAAAACACACACGTCTTACTATCACACAAACACAGACGTCTTACTATCATACAAACACATACGTCTTACTATCACACAAATACAGACTTCTTATTATCACACAAACACAGACGTGTTAATATCACACAAACGCAGTAGTGCTACTATCACACAAACGCAGAAGTGTTACTATCATACAAACACAGACGTCTTACTATCACACAAAGACAGACGTCTTACTATCACACAAACGCAGAATGTCTTATTTTTACACAAACACAGACGTGTTAATATCACACAAGCACAGACACAAATACATTCAAAACTGGAGCTATAGATCTTTGTACCTATGACCGGGGGAACATCTATTAAAGTCCTACCCATCATGCACGTGAAAAGAGTAGCTCTTCGCAATAACCAATTTCCTGCCATGAAAAACTGTAGGAAAGTGTAGAGAACCTCTAACTGACTGCTACTTTTGTTAGAGTCAATGAAGTCGAAGCCGAAAGTGGAATTACGATACAACGAAGAAGATGTCTACTACAACAGTCACAATATTGCCTTCACCATCAACATCATGTTACGTCGACAACTACAATCTGTTCATTGCTACTGTAGGACACATATTGCAGGAACACCTTATTTTGGTTGCTGCACCCTTACTGCAAACCTATTTCATTTATACAGCAATGTCCTTACTACTTGTCACATACCCTACGTCATCTCTACTTCCAGACTCCTATCAAATACTCACATCAGCATCGGCTATACCAGTTGCCATATACCGCACTGCATATGTACTTCCGAGTTCATGTCAAATACTCATATCATGTCTACAACAATACCCACGCCACTAGTCTCATACCTCATTTCATATCTAATTTCAGGTTCCTATTAAATACTCACCTTAGCAACGCCTATGCCTCTAGCATCATACCCCTCTTCATCTCTACTTTCAGGCTTCTATCAAATACTCACCTTAGCAACGCCTATGCCTCTAGTATCATACCCCTCTTCATCTCTACTTCCAGGCTTCTATCAAATACTCACCTTAGCAACGCCTATGCCTCTAGTATCATACCACTCTTCATCTCTACTTTCAGGCGTCTATCAAATACTCACATAATTTTCACAGCAATGTTCATACAAAACACCACTTCATCTCTACTATTACGCTCTTACCGCATAACACACCCCCAATCAAACAACCATAAAGTCCCCCAAAAAGTGGATTCTAGGACTTACAGACATATCATACAATGAGAAAACAGGCAGGCTAGTAAAACTAGGAGCAATCATTCTTGGAATAAACGCGCCTGCGAACACGAAGACAGCAAATCAACTACTTCAGAACAATTTCAAAGAGGACTGACTGAACCGATAGAAGTGCCATATAAAGAAGTGACACATCTAAACACAAATGACAACATCAACAAACTGTAACGTAGAAAACAGAACATAATCTCCCAATATGACATAACACATCAGACTTAACACATACATAAACAAGTTAGACCTGCACACGAATCTATGCAGCATCACCAATCAATATGGGACCGCGCAACCAACATGTGTTGCTAGTTCACCCAGGACTCGCCACAGAGTAAAATTATTGCCTGACGAACCAACACTAACACATTTTACAGCGCCACTTAGCAACTAGGAAACTTCTTCTTCTTCTTCTTCTTCTTGGTACGCAGTCAGACAGTAACCATTATTTTTTCGAAAAAAGCGGCGGTCATCCTGAGGCTGTCGCCACTGCCAAAGAGCTTGTCTTGCAGTTCCACTGGTGATGGCCACATCTGCTCTCTCTGATCCTCGTATGTCGGGCAGTTCTGCAGCATATGTTCAGCGGTCATTTTACCGGTACCGCACGGGCATTCGTCGGTACCACCTATCTTCAATTTGTTGAATAGGTGGTACCTCAGTCTATTGTGGCCAGTGCGAAGTCTGAAGACAACGACCTGCTCTCTTCGGTTCAACTGGTAATAGGCATCGTTTTTGGTGTAACCAGTATGTTCGGTTTCCCATTTGGTCATGTATCTGGCTTCTGAGTGAGGCTTTTAATAACTAAGAAACACGTACATATACTTCAACTTGGCATTGGTCGCAAACAGGCGATCAGCTCGACAGACCGTATTAATCAACAACTTCAACAACAAAAACAACAACAACAATTGTATCTCCTCTGGGATCAAGATCCTGACCAGCACATGAGCTTCAGTGGTTAGCGACCCATAGCTGACTGCTAGCGTCAGGGCCAGCGAACCATAGCTGCCAAGACCCTTCTACACCTCCACGCGGTGATCCTGGATAACGGGCTGCAGCAGGGCAGACTGGCTAAGAAGAAGGGATCGAAGACGGAATGCTAACCCGGTACTCAAAAAATGTTTGCCGAAGTCGGATATGTTGGACCGAAAGGTGCAAATATCGCAGCAAAGCTGTAAACTACGACACACCGTATTCCGTTCTCTGGACTACATTCTGTTGCTTAAGCCCTTTCAGGGTTTGGTAGTGGGAGATTGAGAACGAACGAAGAAGAAGAAGAAGAAGTATCTCCTCTACTAAGTCTTTACGACAAATGAAGAAACCATTTGATCTATATCAATAGCCATACTACATATAACGTTTCCCACTGTATCTATGCCCATACGTCATACCACATATGGCGTTTCAACTTTATCTATGCCCATATGGCATACCGCATTTAATGTACCAACTGTATTTATGATCATAGTCTTTACCTCATATGACGTAACAACTTTAGTTTTACCCACGTCCCATTTACGACGCACCAACTTCATCTATAAATCACTTTCTATACAATATTTGATGCATACACTTTATCACTACTACCAAGACATAGCCGCTTCATATGTACTGTCGCGCACATAGCACATACGACATTGCAAAACTTCAAATACCCACATGCCCGTATAATGATTATGCGTGCATTGAAGAACTGTATGTACCCAGAAAAGTGATGAAAAATAATGAAAATATAAGAGCTGCAGGACACGGGTAAAACGAATGACAATCCTCACAAGATTTTTGTTATAATGGATACATACATTAGTTTTTTAACAGTCTTCTACCAATGATGGTGTGTTTGATGACGAAGGGACGAGTTGATGGAGAAGTAGAATGTGGGAGAAGAGATGCGTGGATAGGTTGAATGTGTGGGGAGGAGTGTATAGATAGGCAGAATGTGTGGAGAGGTGTATGGCTAGGCATAATGTGTGGGGAGGTGTGTGGATATATAGGCATAATGTGTGTGGAGGTGTATGGTTAGGCACAATGTGTGGGGAGGTGTGTGGATAGATAGAATGTATGAGGAGAGATGTATGGATTGGTAGAATGTGTGGAGAGGTGTATGGATAGGTAGAATGTATGAGGAGAGATGTATGGATTGGTAGAATGTATGAGGAGAGGTGTATGGATTGGTAGAATGTGTGAGGAGAGGTGTATGGATTGGTAGAATGTGTGGAGAGGTGTATGGATAGGTAGAATATGTGTGGAGAGGTGTATGGATATGTAGAATATGTGTGGAGAGAATTAATGTGTGAGAAGTGGTGAAATGTGTGTGGAGAGATAGAATATGTCAGAAAAGGTAAACCTTATTTTTAGAGATAGAATTTGTGAGAATAGGTAATATGTATGTGAAGAAATAGAATGTTTGTGGAAAGGTAAAATGTGTATGGAGAGATAAAGTATTTGTGGAAAGGTAAAATGTATGTCTCAGATACAAGGTCAGGTTCACTTCCTGGTAGACGTTCTCCTTAACTCTACCTGGCTATAGCTAGGTACATGGCTTACCTTCACTCTACCTGGCTATAGCTAGGTACATGGCTTACCTTCACTCTACCTGGCTATAGCTTGGTACATGACTTACCTTCACTCTACCTGGATATAGCTTGGTACATGGCTTACCTTCACTCTACCTGGATATAGCTTGGTACATGGCTTACCTTCACTCTACCTGGCTATAGCTTGGTACATGGCTTACCTTCACTCTACCTGGCTATAGCTTGATACATGACTTACCTTCACTCTACCTGGCTATAGCTAGGTACTATGGGAGATCAAGATCTTTGTAAGGAAAAATAAATTGTTTTCAAGTATTCTAAATGTAATTTATTTTTCGATATTATTTCCTGCAACGACTATGCACTTATCCCAGAGTTTAAGTAATGCTAGAAATGCTTCAGCGTAGACAGGTTTGTCAGTATGTTTGAACCAATCCAGGAGTGTCTATTTAACTTTGTTATCAGTGCTGAAATGCTGACCTCACAAGAATTCATGTAGGGGTTCAAACAGGGGAAAATCGCTTGGAGCGAGGTTTAGACTGTAAGGTGGTTGTGCCAATACCTCCCAGTAGAGTTGCTGCAGATGACACACAGTGAGATTAGCCGCATGAGGTAGAGCGTTATCTTGCAGGATCAGGACGCCATTTGTGATCAAACCAAGTTGTTTTTCCCGCAGACGGTTATGCATACCACTCAAAATGCGTATGGACTGTTCACTGTTGATAGTGGCACCACGTGGTAGAAAATCAGCATGATTGGTTTGGCTTGGCTTCGTTCGTTCTCAATCTCCCGCTACCAAACCCTGAAAGGGCTTAAGTAGCAGAATGTAGTCCAGAGAACTGAATGCGTTGTGTCGTTGTTTACAGCTTGACTGCGATACTTGCACCTTTCGGTCCAACACTTCCGACTTCAGCAAGTATTTTAAGTACTGGGTTAGCATTCCCTCTTTGATTCATTCTCACTAGCCCGTCAGTCCTGCTGCAGCATGTTATCCAGGATCACCGCGTGGAGGCGTAGAAGGGTCTTTGCAGCTCTGGTTCGCTGGCCCTGACGCTAGCAACCAGCTGCTCAGCAATTTGATCTCTTATGAACATAATTGATGCCAAGTTTGTCCCAGAAAACAATCGCCATCATTTTGCCTGCAGACACATATTGTCCGAACTTTTTGGTGATGGTGATTGCGTATGTTCATAAAGCTTGGATGCTCGCTTCGATTCATTAGTATAATTATGCTCTCACATGCTCTCACATGCTCTCACATGAAATGAAGCGATCCAAAAAGTCACGTCCTCACATGTCAAAACGTTCTTTCAATTCGGTGCAGGCTTGAACTCTTCTCTGCCGGTAAAAACGGAAATCTGTCTTGGCACCCAACTTTCACTAACCTTCCGAAAATGCAAATATTCAAGAATAACAGTGTTCACTGTACCCAGAGAAAGACTTGCCTTTTGTGCAATTTCGCGAGAGGTTATGCGTTGATTTTCCAGGATAAAGCGTTCCACAATTTGGATATTCACAGGAATGACTGGTTGGTTGAAAGCCACCCCGGCCAGGATGATCACTCACGAATGTGCGGCCTACTCTAGAATGTAAACACATTTCAAATGTCTTACTGCTGCTGAGTGTCTCATCGCCGTATTGCTATTACAGTTTTCTGCAAATTTGTGTAGATTTCACGCCTCCTTTCACAAGAAATTTCACGACAACACGTTTTTCCATGTAAGCACCAACAAGTTTGTCTGTCATTTTCATTTATTTGTCACGCGACTGGCAAATTACAAGTAGGCCGCCTAGCAGTAATAAGACGTAAGTAGTTCCAGCCCATTGTATCTCATTCAGTTGGAACTACAACAAAAAGTTCCCGTTCCTCTTCTTCTTCTTCTTCTTCTTCTTCTTCTTCTTCTTCTTCTTCTTCTTCTTCTTCGTTCGTTCTCAATCTCCCACTACCAAACCATGAAAGGGCCTAAGTAGCAGAATGTAGGCCAGAGAACGACATGCGCTGTGTCGTAGTTTACAGCTTGGCAGCGATATTTGCACCTTTCGGTCCAACACATCCGACCTCAGCAAGCATTTTTTGAGTACCGGGTTAGCATTCCCTCTTCGATCCCTTCTCCTTAGCCAGTCTGCCCTGCTGCAGCCTGTTATCCAGGATCACCGCGTAGAGGTGTAGAAGGGTCTTGGCAGCTATGGTTCGTTGGCCCTGACGCTAGCAGTCAGCTATGGGTCGCTAACCACAGCAGCTCATGTGCTGCTCAGCATCTTGATCCCAAGATCCCGTTTGATTTTAGCGCTCTTAGTATAAGGCTTACAGTTATTGAATGGCTGTTCTGTTATGTAATGAATCAACGTCATTGCACTCCAATCAGACCCACAGGTGCTCAGTGTCTCACAGCAAATGGCGAAGCGTGTAAACACTAATGGCTGTAACTCGCTGGTTTTTATACACTCCTACTCCTTCCTACCAGGCGTCCCTGTCTGCTGGACACGCGTGTGATTTAAAAAACCTGCAACTTGAACCTTGCTGGTTCATAGACTATTGTGGCTTCACCCAAAATGCGATCGTTGATCAACTTCAAATTGTCTCCTGTCTCTATTGTCAGTACCCACTCTACGGTTTCCCCTGAGACTAGGATGTCAGCTAATTCATTCTCGAAAACCCCAGCTTAACAAGGACAGTAAATCCTATCAAATTCTCGGAGGCTCGAGTCTCTATGTCCATTGTCCGATAACGCCATATCCAGCTCTTCTGAACATTCCGACACAAGGATTGAGAGTCAGGGACAATGACGGCCCTCAAATCCGATGTCACTGCCCTCTATTCTGATACTGGGCGTTGGTGTCAATGGGAAAAAAACATGAAGAAAAATTGTAAAAGTTGATTACGGTTGAGTTTAATCAAAATTTGAAAATGGGTATGGTCAGATACCGCCCCGAGACGAGAACACAAACAAAACCTACGTTACGACCAATAGGCCTTCATCAGGGACAACAATACTAAACTAACAAATCAACATATAAGGAAAAAATGGTAAACTTATCTGATAGTAGACCGTCTTTCTAAGCGACCGGTTGGGCCAGATGCTTGACTGAAAATCGTTCTTGTTGTCAAGTATGCAATGTTTCTTTCATCAACGTCCCTGCCTACCACTGTAGCAGAGAAACCCCAATCGGCTTTCTTACCGCGTAACACAGATCCATCGGTATATACGGCAGCGAAAAGGGGGGGGGGGGGGGGGAATTGGCGGCGGACTTAACAGAGAGATTCTTCTTCTTCTTCTCGTGATCGATCTAGTAATGAAACACTAAACGTGTTTTCGTGATGTACTCGACCGATTTCTGGAACTCATCTTTAGATATTTAGCTTCGAGTTTAGTGTTGAATCGTTGGTCCAGAATATCTTTATTGTTGAGCCAGTATATCTTCATTGTTGAGAAAGTATATCTTCATCGTTGAGCCAGTATATCTTCATCGTTGAGCCAGTATTTCTTCATCTTTGCGACAGGATATCTTCACCTCTGCGCCAGTAGATCTTCACCTTTACGCCAGTATATCTTCATCTTTGCACCAGTAGATCTTTACCTTTGCGCCAGTATATCTTCACCTTTGCGCCAGTATATCTTAAGCTTTGCGCCAGTAGATCTACATCTTTGCGCCAGTAGATCGTCACCTTTGCACCAGTATATCTTCACCTTTGCGCCAGTATATCTTCACCTTTGCGTCAGTATATCTTTATCATTGCCCCAGTAGATCTTCACCTTTGCGCCATTATATCTTCATTGTTGAGCCAGTATATCTTCATCGTAAAGCCAGTATTTCTTAACCTTTGCGCCAGTATATCTTCACCTTTGTGCGAGTAGATCTTCACTATTGCGCCAGTAGATCTTCACCTTTGCGCCAGTAGATCTTCACCTTTGCGCCAGTTTATCTTCATCTTTGCGCCAGTGTATCTTCATCTTTGCGCCAGTATATCTTCATTGCTGAGTCAGTATATCGTCATCGTTGAGCCAGTACGTCTTCATCGATAGGCCAGTGTATCTTCTGGCCAGCATATTCAAAATACGTTGGTTTTGCCATATGTCCACATTGGTGAAACAGACTGTCCAATTCTGTAGACGCGTTTGTTCAAAATGGAGTGCCTGAGAAGAAGCATGGTGATCTGTCCTTGTCTGATCATGGCCGTTGCTTTCATCGCTGGGATGATTCTGTTATGTTCTGACAGCCTGTGTATATCTCTTTTTCTCGAAGTATACGATGGTATGCGATCCACTTGATCACTCTCCTACCAATTGCGCAAGCCTATTAGCTTTACCGATGCTGCGTGGCCTGGGGGGGGGGGGGGGAGGGTGGGGGGCTCGCTCGGTTTTTACAATCCTAACGCACGTAGTTCGTTTCCCATCGTTTCAAGTTTGGCAGACACTTAGTTCTTTTCTCAGGCTCTACTCTCTGGAAAGTAATTAAAACCTACCGTACCTCACACTTGCCAAGAAACTCATCACAGCTAAATAAGTGGCGGTTGTAACAAGGGATGTTCTGTAAAGGACAAATTACTGACTTTTCAATCAGCCTTATCAATTCCCGATACGTCACATGTGGATTGTAGCCACAGAAGAAAGGTTCTCTTGCTTAGTTCAGTGATGGTAGCCACAGAAGAAAGGTTCTCTTGCTTAGTTCAGTGATGGTAGCCACAGAAGAAAGATTCTCTTGCTTATGTCAGTGATGGTAGCCACAGAAGAAAGGTTCTCTTGCTTAGTTCAGTGATGGTAGCCCCACAAGAAATGTTCTCTTGCTTAGTTCAGTGATGGTAGCCACAGAAGAAAGGTTCTCTTGCTTAGTTCAGTGATGGTAGCCACAGAAGAAAGGTTCTCTTGCTTAGTTCAGTGATGGTAGCCACAGAAGAAAGGTTCTTTTGCTTAGTTCAGTGATGGTAGACACACAAGAAAGGTTCTCTTGCTTAGTTCAATGATAGTAGCCATAGAAGAAAGGTTCTTTTGCTTAGTTCAATGATGCTACCCACAGAAGAAAAGGTTACTTGCTTAGTTCAGTGGTGGTACCCACTAAAGTATTGGTTACTTGGTTAGTTCAGGTATGGTAGCCACTAAAGTATGGGTTGCTTGGTTAGTTCAGGTATGGTAGCAACTAAAGTATGGATTGGTTGATTAGTTCAGTCTTCATTTACGGGAATGGAAAGGGAGCGGGGGCCAAAATGCAGCAGTTCATGAGCGGATATCAGCTAGCGACTCATTGCTGGCTGCTTGCATTAGGGTAAGCAAATCATAGTTGACCAAACTCGGCCTTCACCCTGTGTCCCAGGAAATAAGCTGCACTAGTCATTAGTGTGGGCTGGACATGGGATATGGATGATATTAGGCAGACAAACTCGGTACTAAAACCAGCCAGCTATTATCGGAAGTTGCTCGGCTTCGTTCGTTCTCAATCTCCCACTACCTAACACTGAAAAAGCTTAAGTAGCAGAATGTAGCCCAGAGAACGGAATGCGTTGTGTCGTAGTTCACATCTTGACTGCGATATTTGCACCTTTTGGTCCAACACATCCGATTTCAGCAAGCATTTTTTTAGTACCAGGTTAGCATTCCCTCTTCGATTCCTTCTCTTTAGCCAGTCTGCCCTGCTGCAGCCTGTTATCCAGGATCACCGCGTGGAGGTGTAGAAGGGTCTTGGCAGCTTTGGTTCCATGGCCCTGAAGCTAGCAGTCAGCTATGAGTCGCTAACCGCTGCAGCTCATGCGCTGCTCAGCATCTTGATCCCATATCGGACTTTTCAGTCTAAAAGGCACAGATACCATTCACTCGGAGTAAACTACGTCACAATGTCCCTTTCACAAAGAGCGCCAAAGGAGAGTAAGACGAATCACACCATCCCTTTCACAAAGAGCGCCAAAGGAGAGAAAGACGAATCACACCATCCCTTTCACAAAGAGCGCCAAAGGAGAGAAAGACGAATCACACCATCCCTTTCACAAAGAGCGCCAAAGGAGAAGAGGATGATAATTTTTTTGTTTGTTTGTTTGCATTCACCTTATTTCTCTAATCGCCTAGGTGGTGTGCGTTGCACTGTGATTTTTATTTTGCGCCTGTCGGCCCAGTGCATCCGACTTCAGCATGTATTTTATGTAAGGGTCTGCTTCCTCCTGCATTTTCTAAGGATTTGCTTCCCTGGGGTAACAGCCGGTGCTGTGATGGGGATCGAACCCATTTAACCACTAGCCCATCCCGTCCCCACTGAAGAGGATGATGAAAAAGACGAAGAAGAAGAAGAAGAAGAAGAAAAAGAGGAAGAATTAGAAAAAGCAAAAAGAAGAAAAAGAAGAAGAAGAAGAAGAAGATGAAGAAGAAGAAGAAAAGGCAGAAGAAGAAGAGGAAGAAGAAGAAGAAGAAGAAGAAGAAGAAGAAGCAAAAGAAGAAGAAGAAGCAGAAGAAGAAGCAGAAGAAGAAGAAGCAGAAGAAGCAGAAGAAGCAGAAGAAGAAGAAGAAGAGGAGGCAGATGAAGAATAATAATAATAATAAGAAGAAGAAGAAGCAGAAGAAGAAGAAGCAGAAGAAGAAGAAAAAGAAGAAGCAGACGAAGAAGAGGAAGACGAAGAAGAAGAAGAAGAAGAAGATGAAGAAGCAGAAGCAGAAGAAGAAGAAGAAGAAGAAGATGAAGAAGAAGAAGAAGAAAAAGAAGTAGCAGAAGAAGAAGAGGAAGAAGAAGAAGAAGAAGAATAATAATAATAATAATAATAATAAGAAGAAGAAGAACCAGAAGAAGAAGAAGAAGAAGAAGAAGAAGCAGATGCAGATGCAGAAGAAGAAGAAGAAGAAGAAGCAGAAGAAGCAGAAGAAGAAGAAGAAGAAGAAGAAGAAGAAGAAGAAGAAGAAGAAGAAGAAGAAGAAGAAGAAGAAGAAGCTCAAGAATAAGATGCCGGATCTTGCCAACTATTAGAGCTTGCCAATTGTAAGAGCTTGCCAACTGTAAGAGCTTGCAGTACAACTAATACATCGCGAAGATGATTATCTGGTGGCAGTCAGAATTGTTTGAATTAATCATGTTCGCATCTTGTTCAACTCATTGAAACTCATTGTTAGAGAAACATTTACCAGTATGAAAACAAATTATCTTACAATAGCCAGTAGACTCTAGAGGGAAATCGAGACTAGGAGTCAGAAAACAGCTGCTGTATCTTATCAGCTTTCATCAATGTTTGGACACCATAACATTACATTGGCAACAAAGCAACATCTGATAAACAATATATTGATGCTGACTGTGCGACCAGTGCCAAACTTGGTCTCCGATAAGGGCGAGTGAGAGCAACATTTCGACGAGTGAGATTAAAGGTTTGAATAAGGTCATCGGTGTTACCAGGAAAGACATAATGCGAATCAAAGACATCTAAAGTATAGTTGGCACTACGTCTTGTACTGATGGCTTACAACATTGTGATCCGCATAACAGAACGACCATACACAGCAACTTAGTAAGCGAATTTGTGTGCCTATGGTGGGACTTCTGTTTTCATTACATTGCTAAACATACTGAAAATTTCTTTGCTTATGGCAATCACTTTCTCTATCCCCGTATCACGTCTGTCAGCTAATGTAAGTGTGAAATCTAAATATTGAAAAAGAGTGACTTGTTTTTGTTGTGTCTCTTCCGCTTTTCAAAGAACATAATGAAATTTGTATTTTCTTCGAAACTACCGTGCTTAAAGTTTTGCTGAGATTCAAACATAATCCTTTTCATCTCAACAGTCTCGTGTGTAAAAGCTGAAAAATTATAGAAACCAAAAGAGAAGTTGTTGCTAGTAATGTCAAATATCATTAGCTATCAGTTGCACAGATGGGCTTTGAAGATTCAAACATATAAAGCCATTTGTTCTCTCTCACAAATGGAATTTTTAAAGGTAAATGGAATTTCTAATGTGAAACTGAAAAACCGCACACAGACACACGCAAACACACACACACACACACACACACAAACATACACACATGCACACAAATACACACATGCACACACGAAAGTGAATAGCGACTTTCACTGCCATATGTTCCAAGTGGAACATAAGAAGTTTGACTCACAGTGTCAAACCTCTGGCGTTTGGCCCAATTTGGCCTGTCTTGCCGAGAACGTTCCTGGCCAACAGTTCTGAAAGCAGACTATGGACATCAAGTATTAAAATGGTCTCTGTCCATCATTAGCCGGCCCTGGTGGCCGCCTACGCACTACGTGGTTAAGTCAAATCGGAAAGACATCATCTTCATCGCATGCATTCTGTGAATCAGCCATTGATCCTGCTAGTGAGCGGTTCACGCGACGGGCCCTTGTATCTTAAGCGGACTACCTACCTACCTACGTTTCTATTTACATATTTACTTGGACTATAAAGAGCAATGGGGAGGGGGCTTTACATGGCTTCCTTTATTACTGCAGACATGATACTAAATGGGAAAGAACCCAGCGATGGAGGCGGTGTCTAGACTAATTACGTCCCTTGTTAAAAGGTTTTGTAATCAGTGTTCAAAGCTGCTGTCTTTGTATTAGCTGGTTTACTTGACATCAACGGCTTTTAAGGTGTAATACTACTGTGCTGATGTTCCTTCTAGTGTTTGTTCACTGCCTTTCTTTGACTGTAGTCGCAAACGTAACCACACAAAGCCATCTTTAAGTAATCGATAACAACTGAGCATGATATTTGATGTTTTTTAACATGTCCCAAATATATATTGATTTGCAAAAAATATGAAATATGCGGACGAAGCCATTTTGATGGCAAAAAGTGAGCAACAAGTGCAGGTCAACCATAAAACAAAATGTGGATGTGCCTGGATGAGTAAGGAAATGCAAATGTACGAGGCGTGTTCAAATGAAAATGGATATAACTTCACCAACTGAACATACGTACGATTCGCATGATGACGTTACTTCTGATGTAAACAGCACATACCAACCGCCAAGTTTTCAAAATTTCATTATCTAGCGATTCATAGTTTCCTCAGCAGACCGTTGAAAACATGGCGGTTGTGATACGGAATCCGTCCCAAATTGAACAGCGAGCGGTGAATTGGTTTCTAGCAGCTGAATGCAGGTAGTGTATGGTGACAAAACGGTGTTGCAGACAACAGTGAAGAATTGGACAACGATGTTTAAAGACGGACATTAGTTAACGAAAGATCTTCCGAGACCAGGTCAGATGCAAATTGTTGCGTCAGAAGATGCCATCGCTAAAATTGATGCAGCAGTTCGGGTGGACCGTCGCCGGAGCTTACGTTCGCCCCACGTTTGTTCCCATACACTGGCTGCATTCTGCGATGAATATCAAATGGTCGATATCCTTCAGTTGTTAGAAACCGAATCACTGCTCGCTGATCTACTCTCGACGGATTCCGTTTCACACCCGCCGTGTTTTCAACGGTCTGCCGAGGAAACTATGAGTCGGAGTATAATAACATTTTGAAAACTTGACGGTTGGTATGTGCTGTTTACATCAGAAGCAATTTCATCATGCGCATCGTACGTATGTTCACTTGGTGGAGTTAGGTCTGGTTATTTTTAACATGCCTCGTAACTTGATTTAGATTGACAACGACAATGGATCAAATCACTCTGTGTACATTCTTTTTAAAGACCGGTCCAGGTTGGACATTAGGAAACACTTGTTTAGTCAAAGATTAGTTATTACATGGAATGCTATGCAACAGGAGGTGGTAGATGTGGAATCAGCGAATATACTCCAAAATATATTGGATGCACATAAATATTTTTGGTGCAAGTGAAATTGGAGAACAAATAATCTGATTGTAAACCTGTTTTCTAAACCGGAATAAAGAAGTTACGTGTAAATAAACAATATCATTAACAAATAAATAAATAAATTGTGACACATGCAAAAATCACGTATTCTTATTACAATAAAATAATGGCTAGAACAGCGACATCATTTCTCTGATCATCCATCATAATTTGCTTATGTTTAGAAGGATGGAAGAAGATGGAAGGAAAAGAGAAGGGGAAGAAAAAGAAAAAGTATTATTGAACAGTGAAATGCTTTCTTTGTGCTTTACACAATGTTGAACTTGATCGTTTGTCATTGACAATCTTAGTGTCATTGTTCAGCATAATGTTGGAAGCAATTAGAACACATTTTGAAACTTTTTGTGGAATTGTCATTCCACATTCACATGTGAAATTTCCAGCATTTATCAATTCTTTACTTTTTGAGATAAGAATATGTCTCTTATTTTGTGATGAAGAATTCTTATTCGTATTTTTCACAAATCAGTGTCTCACAAACAGAATAAACTTTGAGAACAATGACAGTAACAAACTGTGATAGGCATTTCAGACCGCCCCTGTCTACCACTTTAAGATATGACACATTAAGCCATATTCTGAGCCTTGCTAAATCGACATGCATTTGTCCAAACACAGTGCAGAGATGCACAGATTACAATTCACATTTCTGCAAACTTTATAAGAAATGTAGCCTGCAAATAGACACTTGTGGTTTTATCTCTCTCATTCAAGTCAATATAAATACATTCATTCAACAAAGATGTGAAATCATTAATTTCACTTGTTACATCTTCTGTAGCTTGATCTCCCTCACATTTAAACTGTCCACACCTTGCAGAATTAAAATGAATGAGACTGACCGATTTTAGCTTTTTCTCAGACGCCATAATCTGATGAACAGAGATTTTATAGTTTCCTCCAGATAGCTGTCGATACTGGGAAAATCTTAACTCCAAGCTGTCAGTTTGGAATTGACCTGGTAACATGTTGGTGCATTTTCTGTACCGAGAAAGAACTTCATCAGAAGCTGTAAAAAAATGTTTGTTTTAGAGCAAAGTGTGTTTCTAACGACAAACATCCTTGATGTGCCTTGAAATCCTTCTTATCCCCTTCTCCAAGCTAAGTGACTAACTTACACATCAATGAAAACCTTCTTATCCCATTCTCCAAGCTAAGTGACTAACTTACACATCAATGAAATCATTCTTATCCCATTCTCCAAGCTAAGTGACTAACTTACACATCAATGCACACCTCCTTATCCCATTCTCCAAGCTAAGTGACTAACTTACACATCAATGAAATCCTTCTTATCCCATTCTCCAAGCTAAGTGACTAACTTACACATCAATGAAATCCTTCTTATCCCATTCTCCAAGCTAAGTGACTAACTTACACATCAATTAAATCATTCTTATCCCATTCTCCAAGCTAAGTGACTAACTTACACACCAATGCACACCTCCTTATCCCATTCTCCAAGCTAAGTGACTAACTTACACATCAATCAAATCCTTCTTGTCCCATTCTCCAAGCTAAGTGACTAACTTACACATCAATGCACACCTTCTTATCCCATTCTCCAAGCTAAGTGACTAACTTACACATCAATGCAAACCTTCTACCAATCACAAATCTGAAAGGTTCACTGTCACAATCTCTGAAATGTTTTCCTTTCAGGGGGGTCCTTTACATTAAATATTTTCCAGAGTTGCAAAATTATCTGAATGAATGTTCTAGTACCAAGAACAAATTCACTTAAACATGGATACAGATGAAGGGCTGAAACTACTCTCTCATTGAAAATCTTTAGTACAAGGCTTACTTTCTGACGTTCAATACTTGAAGGATACAAGGCTTTGTGTGTCAAAGATGGTGCTAGCTTGACCAGCCAATTTTCTTCTAAGTGGTGTAGACTTTTTAAATCAACAAAACATGCTTTACGAACATTAGTGCAGTCTTCCGGATCGGGAAATGTAAATGTTTACGATGGATCTATTTGGTTCAACCAATTGTTGAATATACATTTTATTAAGTGTACATAATCAAACAGAAGATACAGTGTACAGCTTGAATCAAAAGAATATGGTTTGAAAGGTTACAGATTCCCATCACAAAGAGAAACAAACATATTTGGATTAATCCTACTGTTGTCTGAAATCAGGCACCCAACTTTGTAGCCAGCAGTGTGTACTATGTCCATAACTTTGAGGGTGATTTATTTTAAATCTGCTGATGTTGAATTTGACATTAGCACAAGAGCAACAATGTTTTTGTTTCTTGACAACAGAGATAACAGCATAAACGCCTGCACAGTTTTAGCTTGCTCCTTTGGATTGTTGTTTGCTAATCCTTGAATAGTGCCACCTTTAAAACTGACATTAGGATGTATGTGAATTTCACTATCATTAACTAAACCAATTTTATGGGCTTCTAGCTGCCAAGCTTTGTTCCTCAAGTACACAAGATGAAAATTTGTATCCAAAGCAAGATGACTAAGATGAAGTCAGTTTCCGAAGATATGACTTATTGGCATAACAATGATATTGTCTCAAATGAAGTAATACGCCATAGAAGATAACAAGTACAGTTGGTAAGACCACTACACCATTTCAGAACTATAATCTTTTCGTTTTGTGCCAATTAGCTTTAACTGTTCAAGTAAACATTGGCCATTGTGATCATCCACAGCAATCTCATCACTGTGGTACTGTAATAGAGAAATTGCTTTATAAATCTTTAATTTCAAAACCACCGAACAGTCATTAATATGTCTGACTCAAAAATCTTGTCCAGTTTAGTCCATTTGTCTACTTTGGAAGTAGACTAATTATGGAATATAACACTGGTGTCTTAATTTCTGTTTCATCACAAAACACTTCGACAGTTAAATCGGAATTAATCTTCACTGAAATGATAGTCTTTGGATATTCATCAATGATGCAGAATGTCACTGCATGATAGGACTTAACAATAATCCAATCAAACTCGACAGTATGTTTGTCAATTTCTTTGCATGAATATTAAAAAGAGGGAAAGGAATCATCTTCATGAAATTTCTTTAACGCGTTATTATCTAAGACAGCCAGCTCATTGTCTCTCTTTTCTGATGTTTTCTCTTTTTACCGAAGGCTCTGACAAATTGGCTGGTAGATTCTGAAATTTTGTCTCTCTCTTCTGATGTTTTCTCTTTTTACCGAAGGCTCTGACAAATTGGCTGGTAGATTCTGAAAATCGAAAGGACTGCATCTTCACTGAATTTTGGAGCTTTTCGTGGAATAATAACTACAGAACCATCATCACGTTTTACAACCTGGAACACAACATTTCCGTGGCATTCTCCATTATTTCTATTGTGCACGTAAAATATCAACTGGTTGAATACAGACTCTGTAGAGTCTTCTAAACAAGTATAATATATAATATATAAGTTAAGTCACAATATAATTCACAGTAATAGAGCTGAATCCACGTTGTCACAATATAATTCACAGTAAAAAAGCTGAATCCACGTTAAGTCACAATATAATTCACAGTAATAGAGCTGAATCGACGTTGTCACAATATAATTCACAGTAAAAGAGCTGAATCCACGTTAAGTCACAATATAATTCACAGTAATGGAGCTGAATCCACGCTTTGAAATATTGATCGAATGGAAGTTTATTTTTACCGTCTCCGGTGAGAGTTGTTTTCTTTAATCGATCTTAGTATTATGCCGTGGGCTATGTCAGTTTCTGTAAATAGGGCAATCTTAAATATGAATTATAAACGCGTTTATCTTGTATATAACGGCTAAACTAACCAGTCACGTTTATAAGCTGCGGTGCCTTAAAGTAGATCCAGATGAAAATGGGTACCAGACTGTTATGATTCCAGAAGAAGAAAAATTGATAAATAATCTTTCAAAAAATGTGATCACGAACATTGAAGTCATTAACACTTCATCCCCAACGCCTATTGCGTGACTACATTGGTCGTTTGGGATAACTTCTCTGTTACCGTCAATACTTTTATCTCATTTCCCTATTCATCAAACACGTAACAGTGCTAACCGTTTATAGAACTTCGCCCCCGCGAATGAGTCAGAAATTGGGGAATCAACACTGTTATTTCAATTTAATTTATTTAAAACCCTCTCCATATATCTCGCTGTGTGGATGCATCGACAAACAAGGCGTTAAATCAAGTGTTAACATAACAGGCAAGAAATAACTACTGAGAGAATGCAAGTCTCGGCTTATTAATATAAAAAGCTGTAAAGGTTAGGGAGTAATAGAGTCTATACAAGTTCCAGATCGATCTAAGTACCTAATGTCGTAGCTACAGGTTGAGCGAAAATAAAGAATTTGATAATGATCCACATTTAACATGTTCAGTTGTCTGAATGTACAAGCGGCTCTATATGGCAACAAGGCACGTATGTCGTGTGAGCGAGCGGGTTTTATTTCCGATCTATCTGTAACTTCCTTGTTACTCCTGCCTATCCTCGAGGACCACTTACGGTAATTGCACGTTTCAATGAATCCTTGCATGCATTAACAGTGAGATCAATCAGCTGACTTCTAGTTGGGACGTCGTTACTTTTTAAAAAGGTGTTTTGTTAATGAATTCATGTCGTTGTTGACATCCAGACTGCCGTATTTCGGCCTTTGGTAGGTCCGTCACATCTGGTTTTAGTACAGAAAAAAACAACTCTAAGCGGAGGTTCTTCTTCTTCATCGTACGCAGTCAGACAGTAACCATTATTTTTTCGAAAAAAGCGGCGGTCTTCCTGAGGCTGTCGACACTGCCATAGAGGTTGTCTTGTGGTTCCACTGGTGATGGCCACATCTGCTCTCTCTGATCCTCGAATGTCGGGCTGTTCTGCAGCAGATGCTCAGCGGTCATTTTCTCGGTACCACTCGGGCATTCGTCGGTACCACCTATCTTCAATTTGTTGAATAGGTGGTACCTCAGTCTATTGTGGCCAGTGCGAAGTCTGAAGACAACGACCTACTCTCTTCTGTTCAACTGGTAATAGGCATCGTTTTTGGTGTAGCCGGTATGTTCAGTTTCCCATTTGGTCATGTATCTGGCTTTAATAAGCCGTTTTGACTCTTCGTACGTCATACTAGTATCTGTTTGTGGTAGTCTTGCACCTTCTTTTGCCAGTCTGTCTGCCTCCTCGTTGCCTTGGATGTTGCAGTGTGATGGGACCCACTGTACCACTACCCTTTTTGGTGCGGACTGCTGGCATAGTTGACAGAGTGTTGCTCTTAAGTCATTAAGCTCAGTGTTTTTCTGGCTTTTTAGCGCTGTGACTACGGTCGGAGCATCTGTAAGCCGGACTATATGGTTTTCATTTTCTTTATGTGTCACCATTTCTTCCACTGCCGCCCTCAGTGCCTCTTCCTCCGCTCTGAAATTGCTTGTGTACTTACCAGTAGCGAATGACAGTGTTATTTTTCTGCCATTTGGTAGGTTCAAGAATGCTCCTGCCCCTCCGTTCTGTGTAGTGTTTGTTACAGAACCGTCGGTGTATGCATGGGTCCAATCCATGCTTGGGTAGTTTTTCGATATAAAGCTTAGGGTAGTCTCTCTCCTATCTTTTTCAGTCTGGCAGTTTTTGTTTCCAATACCTGGTATACTTTCTACCTCCTCTGGAAATATATCCTGCCTCCAGGTAAGTTTTCGTACAGTAGTGATGGGCTTTGGTGTTGTTTGTGCATTTATGGGATCTTCGTGCATCTTTGCTTTGGCTATTTCTGCAAAGTTTCTCCGCTTTATTTTCCCATTTCCCAAATTATTTAGACCCTGGTGCATTGGGTGGTCAGTCAGTCTTCGGAGTTTCTCTGACTGCAGCTGGGCTCTGCAGTCTCTTCTATCGGTCATGGGTTGCAGCTTTGTAATCCTTTCAAGTTCTACAATTGGCGTAGACTTCATGCCTCCTGTTATAACTCTCATGGCTTGGTTTTGAAGTTTGTTAACTTTATCGAAGATCGCCTTTGCTGCTGTTGTCCATGCCGCAATGCCATACTCGAGAACTGGTCTCACTCTTCCAATGTACAGTTTCTTTAGTATACTTTCGTCTGCTCCCCAGCTTGTGCCAGCAAGTTTCCTCATGATTGCCATTCTTTCTCTGGGCCTGCTGCATCCGATTTCTTGCTATGGTGAGATTCTTTTCAGAGGTGCACATAGCCTGATCGTCTGCAAACATTGCGCTATGGACTCTTCTTGGTATATTCTCTGTAATGTCGTTTATATTCACCAGGAAGAGTGTGGGTGACAGTACTCCCCCTTGGGGTACTCCCTGCTCGAGTGTCACCTTTTTTGCTCATCTGCCCTTGTACTTGGACTCTGGCCGTTTTTTGTTTGAGGTAGTGGTTGATCCACTTGTACATTCTCCCACAAACTTCACTTCTCCTTAGCTTGACTTCAAGTCCGTCTTTCCAGACTTTGTCAAATGCCTTTTCCAGGTCCACCCAAACCGCTACTGTGTGTTTCTGTGCCTGGTAGGGATCTTCTATTTCCTGGGCTATGAGGATGACCTGGTCCTCAGTGGATCTGTGCTGTCTAAAGCCGGCTTGCTGTGGAATTAGTATTCGTTTTTCTTCCAGATGCCACATCAGTATGGTGTTTATTATATGTTCCATCAGTTTGCTGACACAGCTCAGTAGGCTGATAGGCCTGTATCCATTTGGATCTGTTTTGTCCTTTCCTTTCTTTGGAGAAAGAGGGGTCGTGTGGAGTTGTGGGGGTGTCCTCATGTGTGTCCCAACGAACCCATCGGTTACGGGATGACTTGACTTTTAGAAGTAGAAGGAAGATTATCATTAGAATATGGGACTACTCACACCTCCGGAATGGACAAGTGTAAAACGCCATTTTTAAAATCATAATGTTCAGCTGAATCCCTAGCATACCCGGAACTCTATGGTAACCGGAACTCTGTATTAACCGAAACTCTGTGGTACCTGGAACTCTGTGGTTACCGGAACTCTGTGATAACTGGAACTCTGTGGTACCTGGAACTCTGTGGTACCTGGAACTCTGTGGTAACCGGAACTCTGTGCTAACTGGAACTCTGTGGTACCTGCAACTCTGTGGTACCTGGAACTCTGTGGTACCTGGAACTCTGTGGTACCTGGAACTCTGTGGTAACCGGAACTCTGTTGTAACCGGAACTCTGTGGTACCTGGAACTCTGTGGTACCCGTAACTCTGTGGTACTTGGAACTCTGTGGCACCTGGAACTCTGTGGTACCTGGAACTCTGTGGTACCTGAAACTCTGTGGTACCTGGAACTCTGTGGTACCTGGAACTCTGTGGTACCTGGAACTCTGTGGTACCCGGAACTATGTAGTACCTGGAACTCTGTGGTACCCGGAACTCTGTGGTAATCAGAACTCTGTGGTAACCGGAACTCTGTGGTAACCCGAACACTCTGGTATCCGGAACTCTGTGGTAACCGGAACTCTGTGGTAACCGGAACTCTCTGGTAACCGGAACTCTCTGGTAACCGGAACTCTCTGGTAACCGGAACTCTCTGGTAACCGGAACTCTCTGGTAACGGGAACTCTGAAGTAAAGCACACTTTGATAAATTTTGATTTATTACTTGGTAGTCCGTTTAAGTTTTTTCGTTCATATAGTTAAACAGTGCTTATTTGTAGGATTGTTGATAATAATAATTATAGATGTATGTATATGTGTGTGTGTATAATCTTAGTGACCTGTACTTCTAGAACGGCATAAGCCTCTGTGCAGATCCCATCTCTTGTGTGAGCTGAGTGTACCTAGCGGTCTAGACATAAGCAGCCTTTTACTTTTCTATGCAGTATGGTTAACTGATGTGCGAATCCATCTTAATAGACTCAAACACTAGAGCAAAGAAGACCCGCAGTCTGTTAGGCATAATCTATGCTGCTCTAAACAAACCACCTAACTATGGCCGGTGTTAAGCCATATCATACAGTTAGTCGTCTCTTCCGACATGCTCTCTGTGGGACAGTGGTGTTTTTCTTGTCCTTGTCACACATAGACTTCGGCAAACTAGTCGGGGTGTATACTGACTTAATAGCTACACATTTAGAGGGATATCATCATTAGCTCTTTCCATCTTGTCAGACGATAGTAATTGTGCTTTGAAAAGGTATGCAACTGAACTATATGGACTGTAGGTCCATGACGGTTACGAATGTGACTCGTAAGGTCAATCCGGACAGAGAAGCATCTTCCACAGTATGTGCAAGGAAAGTCAGGACCGTTTGCAGCATCGCATGGTGTGGCGTGTCTTCTCAAACTCTGAATCTTTAGCCTATCAGCAATCAGCATCTCCTTTGTCTGTATGCCATGCTTAATCCTGCCACTCCATGTAACTCCACGCGGCCTGTTCCCATGATTCCAAATCGGTGCCCGCATTATTCATATCCCGCTTGCATACATCCTTATATATATATCGTATATATATATATATATATATATATATATATATATATATATATATATATATATATATATATATATATATATATATATATATATATATATGGTATGCTGTGAATGGTGTGTGTTCATGTACATGAGTTAAAGAGCCTTCTGCCACAAAGGGGTAAGACCGAGATGCTAAGAGCCTCTGTAACACGCTGTCATCGTGGCAGTGGAGCTGTTCTCCTCTGTGCGACATACAGACTCATCTAAGTAACCATTTGACTTAAAACAAACAAATAAAACCGCACAAAGAAATTAATAAAATTTGTGTAAAAAATAAGATAATCTAGTGCAAAAAGGAGCAAGAAACGAGAAGAATATATTTTGTTTACATCAATAAAATAATGAAATGTTTTTAAAAATAATACAGGTGGCGCAAACGAAGAAATATGTTTAAAAAAGAAATAATATAAACTTAACAATGAGTATAACAATTTCAATCATTCTGGCAGACAGCACCTGAGGTTCGACGCCAGAAATAAATATCTAAAATAGGACAATGATTCTTCACCTGTAAGGACGGTAGATTGGGTTGACTGTATGGAGACAAAATAAAAGCAAGAAGAGGCAAAGAAAAATTGGTTCGTAATTGTAAAGCTGATGAATAATAGCATCTAAGAAAACGGAGAGGTTTGCATAAAATAGATACAAATGGTAAGAGTGATTAAAATGCTAGGAACGTCGTTTGTTTGACAGGTTGAGAGAAAGAGAGAAAGAGAGAGAGAGAGTGAGAGAGAGTGAGAGAGGTGGAGAGAGAGAGTTTTAGAGAGAGTTAGAGAGATAGAGAGAGAGAGTTAGAGAGAGTGAGAGAGATAGTGAGAGAGAGAGTAGAGAAAGATAGAGATCAATCAATCAAAATCATTCAGTTTCCTTCTAATTCAGTCCATATCTTCCCTGTTTTCTTTATGTTTGTCACATTTGTAATAGACTTGAACTTGTTAATCTATCAAAATTTGATGGATCCTGGACAGGTCATTCCAAAGTATTTACAAAAAATGTGGTCTTGAATATTTACTTTCATCAACAGCAGTGGAGCCGCGTAGCGCAGTGGTTAGCGCACCGGTTTCCCATCTGAGTATGCAGACAGTGTATGGGGACAAAAGTGTGTCGAAGATAACAGTGAAAAACTGGACAACGATGTTTAAAGAAGGACGTGAGTTAAGGAAAGATCTTCCCAGACCAGGTCATGCGCATATTGTTGTAACAGATGATGTCATCGCTAAAATGGATGTAGTAATTCGGATGGACAGTCGCAGGAGCTCACGTCCGACACACTTTTTTCACCATACACTACCTGCATACTGTGATGAATGTCAACTGGTCGACATTATTCATCTATTAGAAACCGAATCAACGTTCGCTGATCAACGTTGGACGGATTCCTTATCACACCCGCTATGCTTTCAACGGTCTGCTAAAGAAACTATGAGTCGGAGGATAATGCAATTTTGGAAACTTGACGTCTGGTATGTTCTGTTTACATCAGAAGTGACGTCATCATGCGCATCGTGTGCATGTTCACTTGTTGCAGTTTGATCTGGTTTTATTTGAAGACGCCTCGTAGTTGTGTATTTCATGTTGTCCATGAAGAAGACCTTTTAATCGTAACGTGTGTTTCGTTTTTGGTTTTGTCCCAGCTCGGTATCTGGACCATACATATACATTTGTCTTTACATATTTTTAAAATTCACAGCATTTAAGCATCTAAATAGAGGTTTGAGTGTACCTAGCGACTCTTTCCTATTGCATTGGTTGCTCATAAAAGATAATGGGAGAAAGAAATGAGAGAGAGAGTAACAGTCCAGACCCAATCCACCAGCTACAAATACACCAACAAACTGCAATCTTCCGCATGGCTACAGCAGACTACTGGGTCATCTATAAAGACTTAAAATCTGCCAAACAATAAATGCCCAATTGGGGCATGAGTCCAGATCCCTGAACACGTACTTCAAGAATGCCCGGCCCACGAAGAGCTAAAGTGTACGACCTGTCCAGGTGGAGCAGAACTGAGGCACAAAAGCTATAGGGCCACCGCTTAGACATGGAGCGGACTGTGTACTTCATCCTGGCGCTAGAACTGCAGATTTAGCATCACCAGAAAACACGAACGCAGCACAAGAAGAAGCTACAACAACTTTCTCACACTTCCAATAAATGGGCAACCACAGAGTCGGCTCTATGCTTCAAATAGAGAAAACAGACTGATGAATAACAATGAATACAATCAAGAATATTTGACCAGAACAAAACAAGAACGAAGCAGATGATGATATTACATTAGCGATATTTCTGGTCAACTCAGTCATTGTGACATTCGGCAATACAGACATGCGTTTGTTTGCATACTAAACAAGAATCAGAATATCAGAATAACGCATCCAATCCTTCAAAACAAGCAAATAAGCGAGAGATAAATACACTGGATATTTTAGGAAATTTATTGACGCAGCCCAATAATCGTTTAGCGTTAAAAAAAAGTTCCTTGAAATTTTATAGATTCATCATCATCATGAAGCCAGTCCTTTCCAGAACGTCTAAAAAGAATTTGATATTTTATCAAATCTCCAGTCTGCTCCAGAGTCATGCCCAAGTATTCCTTGACATCTTGGTGCCATTGCCTGGTTGGTCTGCCTCTGCCTGCCTTGCCTGGCCCCATACCTTCCATTATCGCTCTCTCAAGACTATTGTGCCATTTTATGTGTTCAAAGCGTTTCAATTTTCTGATAATGAAGGAATTTGTGAACCAGTTCTCGGCTATGCCCAACACTTGTCGAATGTTTGCATTCTCCTTTTTTGGTCCATGTTATTATGATGACACTTCTATTACATTTCGATTCGAAGAACTCGATTCCCTTCCTTAAGGTTTGGGTAACTGTCCATGTTTCGGAGCCGTATTCTGCCATGAGAATAAAACAGTTTCTCAAAATGTTCACTTTTGTTGATTTGCTGGTAGTCTACCAGTTTCCTCTGGTAGAGCAGCCTCTACTTTACCGTTGACAATATTTTTCTGATGTTATATTTATAGAATTGATATTACTGCACTTCAGGCAGACTCATGTGTGCAGTTTGTCTCAGCATAAGCGAACGGCTGATGGCTACATAAGTTCGTTGGTATTACATACTACAGTTTTTACCCAGCAGTTATCCTTCCTTGCTTAAACAATCTTGGAAGTGAAACTATCTGTCGGTTATCCATGTATTGTCTGCTGTATCATCCTCCAACAAGAAGCGACTGATTACATTGTTCTTGTTTATTCGTCCCGAAAAGGACGTTATGGCCGTGTTGCATAGTTTACATCGACAACACGATATCTGCGTCTTTTGGCTGGACACATCCGGGTTCAGCACAACATTTTGTAGACAGGGTTTACCTCCCCTTTCCGATCACTATTCTCTAGCCAGCCTCTCTGGTTGCAGTCTGTTTTCAGGGCAGCCACTTAAATGCGGAATACCTTATCGGGCAGCTATGCTTCTCTGATCCTGGTAGAGACAGTCAGATATGAGTCGCTGACTGATGTCAGACCATTCACCTTCGGCCCATGATTTAATTCTATATGCAGCTCTCTCTTCTCTCTCTCTCTCTCTCTCTCTCTCTCTCTCTCTTGTACCCATCCCTCTGATAAAATAAAAAAAAACGAATTATATATATATATATAAGCTCGAGTGGCTCGGCAGAGATTATATGTATGGCAAGAATAGCACCACTGCCCAACAGAGAGCATGTCGTATTAGGCGATTAACTGTGTGACATGGCATGATACCGGTCATGGTTAGATGGTTTATTAATAACACCATAGATGGCACCTAACGAGCTGCGGGTCTACTTTGCTCAATTGGTTGAGTCTATCAAGATGGACCCGCACATCGGTGAACCACCCTCCACTACACTTGTCCTAACATATTGGAGTAATAAACTGCTCGAACCTAGCTCGCTAAACAAGAAATTCTTTTCCTGGCTACACCCAGCTCACCCCAGATGGAATCTGCACCAGGGAATCTGCACAAGGGAATCTGCACCAGGGAATCTGCACCAGGGAATCTGCACAAGGGAATCTGCACAAGGGAATCTGCTCCAGGGAATCTGCACAAGGGAATCTGCACAAGGGAATCTGCTCCAGGGAATCTGCACCAGGGAATTTGCACAAGGTAATCTGCACAAGGGAATCTGCACAAAGGAATCTGCACCAGGGAATCTGCACCAGGGAATTTGCACAAGGGAATCTGCACAAGGGAATCTGCACAAGAGAATCTGCACAAGGGAATCTGCACAAGAGAATCTGCACAAGGGAATCTGCACAAGGGAATCTGCACCAGGGAATCTGCACCAGGGAATCTGCACAAGGGAATCTGCACAAGGGAATCTGCACAAGAGAATCTGCACAAGAGAATCTGCACAAGGGAATCTGCACAAGAGAATCTGCACACAAGGGAATCTGCACAAAGGAATCTGCACAAGGGAATCTGCACAAGGGAATTTGCACAAGGGAATCTGCACAAGGGAATCTGCACAAGGGAATCTGCACCAGAGAATCTGCACAAGGGAATCTGCACAAGGGAATCTGCACTAGGGAATCTGCACAAGGGAATCTGCACAAGGGAATCTGCACCAGGGAATCTGCACAAGGGAATCTGCACCAGGGAATCTGCACCAGGGAATCTGCACAAGGGAATTTGTCCCTATAGAAGTAGAGGACGACTACGAAACACATACATACATATTCGTATATTTATATATATAATATATATATATATATATATATATATATTTATATATACATTCCAAAAGATGCATATTAGTAATGTCTGCTATCGAAGCCAAATTTTGCAACAGTTTCATGATCAGGACATCAGACATTAGCATAATGACTTCACGTTCACTAACGATTCTACCGTAGCCCTCTCTGTTGTAGCCGCTTTCCTAAAGTTGCAGCAAGAGTGAGATGCACTGATGGCCCTGTTGAATGAGGGCTGAAATGACTACGCAAATCTGAAGCGGCTGACTCCAGATTAAATAAAGTGTCATGCAATAGGCCCGCAGTTAAAGTTGCATCACTTTCTGATCTACATCAAATTCTGTTAAGGGTTTGTCATTATTCTTATCATTGGAATGTATTCTCGCAATGTGGTACCTAATATGTCAATAATAGCGGCGCCTCTGTATTACACCAAGCGTGTCGTGAAAGACGGCTAAAGAAAGCTGCGGTTGAGGCTGATTGCATCCACATGTAAAACGCCTCACTAAACATTGACATTATTACAAGAGGAGTGTCATAAGTCTTTACCCTGACCATGAAGGAGTAGGAGGAGAAAGTTGAAATTTTACACAATGCTTATTCCTTCTCATCTGCATGTATACATTTCTGCCATATCTGCGTGCCCCTGAAAAGACCTTCATAATAAAGTAACCTATTTTTGAACTAAACCAGTTATCACAAGCAAGTATGACATCTTCGTCACTGTCAAAATGATTATCTTTCAGCTGCTTTTTAAGTTTTGGGAAAAGAAAAAAGGCTGATGTAGCTAAATCTTGAAAATATGGTATGTGTGGAATAATTTCAATATTCAAATCGTTGGCTGCACAAGTCTTGCGCGCACACACACACACACACACGCACACACACACACACGCACACACACACGCACACGCACACACACACGCACACGCACATGTGCACTCACACACATATTGCAACATGCCAAATCCTGTCGTAAGCCATCCGTCTAGCTCAATCTAAGACGTCTCTATCTCTCTCTCTCTCTCTTTCACACACACACACACACACACACACACATACACACACACACACACACACACATGTGCACTCACACACACATTGCAACACACCAAGCCTTGTCCTGAGCCATCCGCCCATCTCAGTCTAAGACGTCGCTCTCTCTCTCTCTCTATCTATCTATCTATCTATCTATCTATCTATCTATCTATCTATCTATCTATCTATCTATCTATCTATCTATCTATCTATCTATCTATCTATCTATCTATCTATCTATCTCACACACACACACACGCACACTCACAAGCACATTGATCTGTCCTAAACGATCTGTCCGGCTCTGTCTAAGACATCTCTCATTCCCCCTCTCTTACTCACACATGCACGCTCGCTCACACACATTGCAATACGCCAAATCCTGTCCTAAGCCATCCGTCCCCGGCTCTGTCCAAGCCTTACCAGATTCCATTATTTTTGTCTTTAGTTCTGTTCCGTGTGTGTCTTGTCCTTCCTCTACGGCTTTTGGCTTGGGGATTCCAGAACAGAGATTATCTTGTAATGATAACAGCTGGTTTACTTAACATGCCCTATCCTTATCCTTATCCTTGCTTGAAAATGATAATGTAATTTAATCCCTTTCGCCGTGAGCTGTTAGATCTTAGCAGCCAATTGCCTCCGGACAAAAGCCCACCTCTTCCTCAGTTGAAGCGCACATAAAGGCTGTCATCTTAGAGGGATCATCATATCCAAGGGGTGGATATGGACGAATATTTCGAGTATCCGCAAAGGGAGGCAGTCCAGTGTGTCGGTGTCTCAGGATTACGTTCTGCCTGGGACGTATCTCTCCTCACCCCCCCCCCCCCCCCCATCTGTCTCTCTCTCTTTCTCTCTCTCTCACCCCCCCCCTCTCTCTCTCTCTCTCTCTCACAAGAGTCGGCCATTTCATCATTCATGATTCAGCGCTGCCAGTTCATCTGTAGTGAAAGCACGTCTGACATTCCCTGCCATAGGAGAAATCACAAATGCACAGATGGGCAATGTCCGCTGGCCTGCATCTCGACCTCGTTCAGAGGGCGCACTGCATAGAACGAGACAAGAATGTAGAGTGGGAGAATGGGAGGGGGTGTGAAGTGTGGATTGGTTCAACCCAGAACATGTACCACTGGTTATGGATCCTGCAGCTAAACCTATTGGCCTCCCCCAGTTTCAGGTCTTTTTAGTCTGACCCATAATACTCCTGCCGGCATAGTTCCAAGACTCATTAGGGCGCACAAGCTCTCCAAACTCGGCACCGTATGGAACGATGCCTTGTAGGGTAGAAGACTTCTCAACCCCCAGCAAGTTAGGCTTACATGCGGTGAGATATAATGGCTTTAGAAACACCCATAGTAAGGGCATTAAATGTGGATAAAGGCAGACAGTGACCGGATATAATGTCATTATAATCAACAAATCAGCAATACACATACTGCATGCATTTGAAATTAAACAGCGGTTGAGCAGGAATGGACATATGCTAGTACGAATCGGGATATGTACGACCAGCTTGTTTCGTAAAGGAACTAAATATACCCACACCCGTTGCCATCTTCTTAGAAAAATGCTAAGCGTCTGCTCGGAGCACAATAAGTCGGCCCTGTTTATCATAACTTGATATCTTCATCAATTGTGTCGCTGATTTGTCTCGCGTCTCGCTCCAACTTGATATTTTCAGCAATTATGCCGCTGACTTGTTTAAGTATCGTGTCTCGCTCCCAAGTGATGTTTATCATTTCTCTTGTTGACTCTTATTCCACCCAGAAGATATGCAAACCTTGTTATCCCTTTCCCTGGTGTTATGTTCAATCTTTATTTTCTATCAATTATGTCTCTTATCTAGCGTACGTTTTACATTTTCTCTGCACACGAGATGCACGGAATCCTCTTCCACCATTTACAAAAAGAAAAAGATCCGCAACATGAAGTAACCTGCTTTGTTCTGGTGCATGTATGCTAATCTTTCCCTGAACACTAGATAATCGCTGGAATACAAACAAGGATAACAAGGCGTCTTACATGATAACAGCAACAAACGTAAACCGACTTTCTTGGACACAAATATTATGTGTGTGCGTGCGTGCTGGTTTTTTTTTTTCTACTCAATGAGTGCACTATCGAAAATCAGCCGGGCGAATCTGGTTATCTCAGTTAAATTAATACCAACATCAAGTATATAGTTATCTGGTTATCTCAGTTAAGTTAATACCAATTACTTATGAAGAATATCCAGTATTTCGTATCATCAATGATTATGTGTGCTTTCCTCAATAACCTCCCGTTTGAGAACGGAGATGGAAGCAGTGACCTCAGCGTTAAGATTTCTACCTGATACCTCTTTAACAAAGGTACAGCAGGTACAGAACGGATGCCTTGGGTACGAGCGGATAGCGGCTGTTGAGGCCTCACACCTCCAGGGGCTGACATGGGTCTACTGCTCTGGTCATGCTGGGGGTTCAGGGCAACGAAAGAGCTGAGCTAACATCTTGGCTTCACAAGTTCCCATCATGGGCAACTTGGTGATGGATAGGAGTGCCATTTTAAAATCAACCAACAACCGTCTGTTGGATGAGAACACCGAAATAGATGAAGCGGCAATCCACAGACAGCAAAGTTTCGACATCAATCAAGGTTCGAGCGGAGTGGGGAGCCTGAGAGGTCTGAATAGCAGAGTGTACAGCCAGAGATAATTTTCTTCCAGACCCTGCTCCATTTACTGAGAGGGACTGAGCACCAATGGTTGTGCCAGAAGTACAGTGACGTCGTTTCTTAGTTTCCTCGAATGGTAATTAAGAAATCTATGATTACCCAACTTTTGTAATATTTCTGAACTACTTACCTATCCAGGAGAAATCATGGCTTACAAGAATGACCAGATTGTCTTCAGCAGTTCCTATACAATGTATCTTCTAAGTTCCTTGGCCATGGACAATCAAAGCGGTCAGTGACTGTCACGACAAATGGTGTATTTAAGAGTAGCAACAAACTCACTCCACTTTACCCAGTCTGCAGCCATATTTTGCAGTCTTCTTCTTCTCGTCTGTTGCAGAGTTGATGTTTCACTGGGGGTTAGCTATCTAGAATGTTATTACATGCATCCACATCATTCACGACACAACCACACTCAGAAAATAACTCAATAGTGGCAGGTAACAGATTTATTACAAACAACTAGTGAAAATACATCTTAACTAAATGATCATTTATTATACACATTAATATAAACATGTTTTACCACGGAGGTTGTAAGTACACGCTTTTGAATAGTGCCCCAGCGTTCGAAGAAGAAGAAGGAAAATAGTGCCCCAAACTAATACAATCCAGTTCTAGCCACTACACTCCCCTCCCCTTATCGGCACACTTACCACACTCTCACAAACTCGTCTTCACGATCGTATTATGTGCATTCACTCACATTCAGATCCCTTCAGGCAGGTGATCTTGACATTACTCATTCAATCTGTTCAACGTATACTCACATGTGGTCACACACTCAATTCATCTGCGTATACACATACTCTGGAACATACATCGTTCCCTCGTTGTCTTGCACACACCACACACACGTTCAGATCTCTTCTAGTCACAGGGTGTCCAACACACACTTTATAGAGCGACTGCCGAGACTGAAAGGCGTATGCTGGTTCAGTTACCCTGCAACTTTTACGAATGTGTGAGCGAAGTGGTCAAGCCGTGTGCCTTGTGTTCAGACGGGCGGGGTTCGATTTCGAGCTCCGACGGTCGGTCCATGATGTCATTTTTTTCCGGAGATCCCTGGGTTCATCGCTGGAGCTACGGAGTTCGTGCTTTGTGCGATACTCTCGACAGATGGGGGTACCCATCTGCCGAGAGAGACAGAGCTAAAATGGGGAAAATGCCCGAGGCAATGAAGTCGAGCCCCAGCTAAAAAATTATTTTTTTAAAATTTTTGTATTTACCAATGTATGAGCGATAGAATAAGTTGCAGGGTAACATTCGTAAAACAGCCTGCTAACTAGTAGCAGCCTAACAATCGTTCTTCTAGAAAGTCGGTGAGCTAAACTCTTATTCCTTTACAGTCAGACTCTTAGCTAATCTCTGTCTGTCTGTCTCTCTCTCTTTCTCTCTCTCTCTCTCTCTCTCTCTCTCTCTCTCTCTCTCTTTTCATAGCCAGTCTCTTTGAGTTAAACTTTGCCTAGTATTATATAGTCTCAATCAGTATCAGGGCTATCAAATAGTCTTCTGTAGGTGATCTGACTCAGCCATCACTTTAGTTTGGATCTACCTCCAACTAGTTGTTATTGAAACGAATCACACCAAATTCCTGTCACTCTAAATGGGAATACGTAGCATTTAAAAGTGACAACCAAGGTGACTATTCAAACATCAAGCTATCATTCAAAGTCGCTACTTTTCAAAAGCCTCCCACTTGACGATAACAAGAAATATTTGCATCCCACTTCTCTGCGACGCTGAATGGCAAAAGCAGTAGGACAAAAGAAGAAAAAGTAGAAGACTAAAAGAAATGTACAATAGTAAGTAAGTAAGTTGCCAATCGCAAGCGAAGATGGTGACATCATGAGACTGTCCTCCTGAAGATTTAACTTGCACTGAATTTGGATTATAGTGAGAAAGACGGTTAGCTAGATATCAACCTCACTCTCTCATCCTGAGTTACCGGGAACCAGTGGCAAGACATACAATCAGGACGACTGGAAGTAACTAAAGATGCATACTCTCCGTGAGACGAGGGATCGCTTGAAACTTGTAGGAGTCGATCGTAAACCGTTTCATTGACGATTTGAGAGGCGGAATGACGTACCTCTAGACAGCAGCAGCCCCCACGCGTAAATTAGAAGACGCTGCTGCTGACCAGCGCCCACATCTGTAGGTCTAGGTGAGGGACCATTAAACCCATGAATGATGGGAGATTTCGGTCGTGGCATGCAATAAAAATGGACGCAATTTCCAAGTAGGTCGTGCACACCAACCAATGTAGTGGCGTCCTATTCAACAACGTGTATTCTATTACACATTAAGAATGTTTTTTTCTGAATTCCGAGACAGATTACACATACAGGAGTACTCTGAGTGGAGTGAAGTGAAAAGTGGTGTGCCACAGGGCTCGGTTTTGGGACCAATTTTGTTCTTCATATATATAAATGATTTGGACATTGATATGGGATCCATGATTGCAAAATTTGCTGATGACACAAAACTATGCATTAGTGTCTCATCTAAAGCGGAAGTGGATATATTGTTGTCGGATTTAGATAAAATTCGAGAATGGTCTGTAAGTTGAAAATGGAGTTAAATGTAGATAAATGTACAGTCATCCACATGGGTAGATCCCATATGGAACATAATTACAGAATGGGAGAAAACAATATTAGAAAGATAGATAAGGAAAGGGACCTAGGGGTTATAATAGATCATACAGGAAAGGTGAGTGAGCAAGTTAAGGTAGCAGTGAAAAAGGCAAATGCAATGTTAGGTATGATAAAAAGAAATATTAAACATAGGAGCAAGGAAGTGTTCGTCAAACTGTATAAAGCTTTAGTTAGACTTAGATTGGAGTACTGTGTACAGGTGTGGAGTCCTTATCATAGAGGGGACATAAATATGCTAGAAAGAATACAAAAAAGAGCGACAAAGATGATAGTGGGATTCCAGAATTTCAGTTATGAGGAACGACTCAGAAAAACCGGCCTATAATGTCTCGAAGAGAGAAGAATTCGTGGTGACTTAATACAGGTTTATAAGACGATGAAAGGTAAAGATAAATTAGACTATAACAAGTTTTTTAAAATACAGCCACCTTCCATTACACGAGGGCATAGCTACAAGGTGACTAAAGAGAGGTCCAGGTTAGATATTAGGAAATATTTTTTTAGTCAGAGAGTGGTGTCTGCTTGGAATGCATTGCCAGGGGAGGTAGTGGAGGCAGGGACAGTTAATGCATTTAAGAATAAACTGGATGCGCATAGCTTTTAGAGCAAGGTGATGTAAATGTAATTGGTTGTATACAGATTCTGCAGGGTCTTCTAAACCAGTATAAAGACGTTAAGTTAAGTTACAGGCTTCCTGTGAATAGCGTAAAACGTGCTAGAAAATGATCGGCACACAACACTGCGATCCATACATTAATTGGAATGAACAAACCACATGAAAATCGCAGACCATGATAGCAGCTGTTCCTTGGTTGCCATCTTACAGGACATCCGGTTCAATAGTACCTATCTGGCAAGTAGCATCGACACGGTGTAACAACGACAGATAGCCAGATAGCTTTCAACATTCTTCGTCTAATATGAAATTCGGCATTGTTCTTAGTGAAAAATTATAATAGGCTGTTTAACACATATGTGAAGTCGGTTTTTACTAGATGTATAGCAAGGGAAGTCATCGTGACAGACGCGCAAGCCGTACTTCAAAAAGCACAGAAGGGATGGCTTCGGTACGAGTGGAAAGCAGCTGTTGAGGCCTCAAACCTCCAGGCGTTGACATGGATCTACTGTCCTGTTCATGCCAGGGTTCAGGACAATGAAAGAGCTGACATCTTGGCTTCACAAGCTTATATCATGGGCACGTTAGTGATGGATAGAAGTGACATTTTGAAATCAATCAATGACAGCCTGCTGGATGAGGACACCGCAATAGATGAAGCATCAATCCACAGACTGTAAAGTTTCGACATTAAACAAGGTTCGAGCGGATGAGAGGACGGCGCAGGATAGTGTACAACCAGCGAGCTACAAGGACTATCAGCATCCATACCTTACGCTATTTGATGAGAGAGACTAAGCACCTATGGGTATGCCCGGAGTGCAGTGACGTCGATTCTTAGAAACATAACCAAACTAGATATATATAGCTCTGAGACATGGTATGTGATTGAGAGTTTGGCTTCGTTCATTCTCCAACCCTACCAAACACTGAAAGGGCTTAAGTAGCAGAATGTTGTCCAGAGAACAGAATGCGCTGTGTCGTAGTTTACAGCTTGACTGCGATATTTGCACCTTTTGGTCCAACACATCCGACTTCAGCAAGCATTGTTTGAGTACCGGGTTAGCATTCCCTCTTCGATCCTTTCTTCTTAGCCAGTCTGCCCTGATGCAGCCTTTTATCCAGGATTACCCCGTGGAGGTGTAGAAGGGTCTTGGACACAGGGCAACCACCAATAAAGCAGAACTTGGTGAGAGAAAATGGAGATGTATAGAACACACTCTCAGAATGAACAGATTGGCCAGTATAACCAGACACGAGCTGGGTTGAAACCAACTGGGAATAGGTCTAGTGCTGAGACCGAGGAACACCTGGCAAAGAATGATCGAAACGTGGGTCAATTCAGTCGTGGTCCCATGGGTGGAGCTCGAGACATAATAGGGACATAGAAAACATCTTTAATGGCCTTAGCTTCTTCTTCTTCCGCCTTCTTCTTCTTCTTCTTCTTCTTCTTCTTCTTCTTCTTCTTCTTCTTCTTCTTCTTCGTCTTCTTCTTCTTCGTCTTCTTCTTCGTCTTCGTCTTCTTCTTCTTCGTCTTCTTCTTTTTCTTCTTCCGCCTTCTTCTTCTTCTTCTTCTTCTTCTTCTTCTTCTTCTTCTTCCGTCTTCTTCTTCTTCTTCTTCTTCTTCTTCTTCGTCTTCTTCTTCTTCTTCTTCTTCTTCTTCTTCTTCTTCCTCTTCGTCTTCTTCTTCTTCTTCTTCTTCCGCCTTCTTCTTCTTCTTCTTCTTCTTCTTCTTCCGCCTTTTTCTTCTTCTTCTTCTTCTTCTTCTTCTTCGTCTTCTTCTTCTTCTTCTTCTTCGTCTTCTTCTTCTTCTTCTTCTTCTTCTTCGTCTTCTTCTTCTTCTTCGTCTTCTTCTTCTTCTTCTTCTTCTTCTTCTTCTTCTTCCGCCTTCTTCGTCTTCTTCTTCTTCTTCTTCTTCTTCTTCTTCTTCTTCTTCTTCTTCTTCTTCCGCCTTCTTCTTCTTCTTCTTCTTCGTCTTCTTCTTCTTCTTCTTCCGCCTTCGTCTTCTTCTTCTTCTTCTTCTTCTTCTTCCATGTTCGTCCTAAAAAGAACGATGTGACGTTGTGTCATATATTACAACAGACTGTGATATATGTGCCTATGGGTTCGACACATCCGATTTCAGCTGACTTTGTCAGGAACCGGGTATGCCATCCTATTGTGATTCCTATTCTCTTAGCTACACTATTGCAGCATGTTTCCAAGGCCGGCACATCACTTTGAAGCGGAATAGGGAATTGGGGAGATCGTTTTTCTCCTGCTAGGGTGAGGTAACTGACCATCATGTTATTGGCACAGTCTGTCACTGTTTTCATGTTAAACTTGTATTTTGTCCGGGGGTTTCGCTGCAGTCCCACATACATTCAGTTTGAAACTAGCCTTACACATACATTCAGAGTAAACACTAGACTTACACATACATTCAGAGTAAACACTAGACTTACACATACATTCAGAGTAAACACTAGACTTACACATACATTCAGAGTAAACACTAGACTTACACATACATTCAGAGTAAACACTAGACTTACACATACATTCAGAGTAAACACTAGACTTACACATACATTCAGAGTAAACACTAGATTTACACATATATTCGGTGTGAACACTAGACTTACACATACATTCAGAGTGAGCACTAGACTTACACATATATTCAGAGTGAACACTAGACTTACTCATATATTCAGAGTGAACACTAGCCTTACACATACATTCAGAGTAAACACTAGATTTACACAAAAATTCCGAGTGAACACTAGACTTATACATACATTCAGAGTGAACACTAGAATTACACATACATTCAGAGTGAACACTAGACTTACACATACATTCAGAGTTAACACTAGACTTACACATATATTCATAGTGAACACTAGACTTACACATATATTCAGAGTAAACACTAGACTTACATACATTCAGAGTGAACAATAGACTTACACATACATTCAGAGTGAACATTAGAATTACACATAGATTCAGAGCGAACACTAGACTTACACATACATTCTGAGTGAACACTAAAATTACACATACATTCATAGTGAACACTAAACTTACACATACATTCAGTGTGAATACTACGAGGCGGGCGTGTTCAAATGAAATCGGGCCAAACTACAAGTAAACATACGTACGACGCGCATGATGACGTTACTTCCAGTGTAAACAGCACATACCAGCCATCAAGTTTGCAAAATTTCATTATCCTGCGACTCATAGTTTCCTCAACAGGTTGTTGAAAAAATGGCTGGTGTGATACGGAATCTGTCCAGAGTTGATCAGCGACAGGTGATTTGGTATCTAACAGCTGAAGGATGTCGACCAGTTGACATTCATCGCAGAATGCAGGCACTGTATGGTGACTAAAGTGTGTCGAAGACAACAGTGAAGAACTGGACAACGATGTTAAAAGAAGGACGTGAGTTAACGCAACAATATGCGCCAGACCTGGTTTCGGAAGATCTTTCGTTACGTCCTTCTTGAAACATCGTTGACCAGTTCTTCACTGTTGTCTTCGACACACTTTTGTCACCATACACTGCCCGCATTCTGTGATGAATGTCAACTGGTCGACATCCTTCAGATGTTAGAAACTGAATCACCACTCACTGATCAATTCTAGACGCATTCCGTATCACACCCGCCATGTTTTCAACATTCTGTCAAGAAAACTATAAGTTGGAGGATAATTAAATTTTGCATACTTGACGGTTGGTATGTGCTGTTTCCACAATAAGTAACGTCATCATCACTTCATCATGCACAATGACATCACTTCATCATGCACAATGAACTAATGTTCATTTGTTGCAGTTCGTCCCGGTTTCATTTGAACACGCAAATCTGGCAAAGATGGCGCCGTAACTGGCTTCGAGTCTACATTTCTCTACTGTTTTGGATCATTATGGATGCCGCCAGACCACGGATTTGCCTGGAATTCATACTAGTCGACAACTTACACTTGTGTTCACGGATACGTGGAATTGTTTTCCTTCTGGACTTGTTATTTCGTTCTTTTTTTGTGATTACTTCCATCCGTTTATCCTGGTCTGGACGCCGGCTGAATGGCGCTACGCTTAAACTAGTTATACCTGTGTCGTATCTCACGGGTTAGTTCTGCCGGTTCACCTTCACGAATTTGGTGTGTGCGAATTTTAGATGCTACTATGATGAACTGAATACAGCTGGGGAGAGATGCCAGACTCATTCACATGCTGAGTGTTGTCCATACGACCTCTTGTGGTTATCGAAAAGGCACGACAAACTGCGTTAGATGCCTTCCCACCTTTCTACCCTACGGGTTACATGTTTACGGAAAGGCTTCGGTGGTAACCCTGAGGCAAAATCTGCATCCTCTGCTATCTCCAGTCGTCTCTATGAATGTCTTGCCACTGGCAAAAGGTAGCTTAGGCTCTGTGAGTGAGGTTGACAAAAGGCGCAGTTTCTTCCTCACTTTAATCCAAATCTCCGCGCAAGTCACCCATTTCAGCGGACACAGCAAGAGATACGACTGTCCACACGGCTGAACAAAGAGAGTGGTCTTCATCACTTGTGATGGACAAAAAAAACTATAATTTGAACACGCCTCATAGCCTTACACATTCATTCAGTGTGAACACTAGGCTTACATAAAGTTTCGACGAGAACGCTAACTTTATACAGAAAGCTACATTAACTTATTAGCTTACAATAGTACTTCTAATATTCTTCTAGCAAATTCTAAATGGCTCCTCACATGAAATTCTTGTATCGTCACTTGAGTTGACATGTTATGGACCCTATAGAGAAAGCGAAAGAGATTCCTGCGAATTGAAAATCAGGAGCTGGGGCTGGGACACAGTAAAGATCAAAACCTGTTTATAAACATAAATAAAACAAAGATAACGACCACCGACAAAACACGCTGCCAGCATAAATTTACAGTGGGTGGTGAGGAAATAGATCAGGTCACATATTTTGAAAATCTGGGCTCCAGAATTGACAAAAATGGCGACTACTCGAAAGAAATCAGATGAAGACTAGCCATGGCAATGCAGAGACTGAACAGCCTAAAGAAATTATGGCAGAGCACCAATAAAATGATAAAAGAAAAAGTCTTGAGAGCCTGTGTTTTTTCTGTGGCAGCTTAAGGCTGCGGATCAGGGACTATTACCAAAACTTCCAGACAAAGAATCGAATACTTCGAGTTTTTTTCAGACAGACTATGATAGGAGCGACGTTCTCTTAATGACATGCTACATGATGATGATGGGGCTACGTCAGTGTATAAGGAACTTTCCTCATACCCATCGAAGTGTGAAGAAGGAGTGAATTTGAGAAACGCCGTATCATCGAAGCGCTGAATCTCGAGACGCGATGAACAACATAAACTTAAGGAATCGCTCATCTGTACATCGTATGCCAGTGGAAGTACTCTCGTTCGTTAATTATTTTATTACTCTAGATGCTGGTGCACAGCTGTTAACAGTTAAGCGATAAGTTTAGCTAGGCACAGATGGTGGCGCACATTAGGCGGCTCAATCCAATTAATGCAACATAAGTAGGAGTGAGTACAACGTTAATAGACGCAACGAGAAACTAAGAGAATCATATCCAGACAGTGGATAGTTATTGACCGGGAAAGAGTATCATATCCAGGCAATGGGTAGTTATCAACCTGGTAAGAGTATCATATCTAGACAGTTGATATTTATCAACCGGGTAAGAGTATCATATCCAGACATGGATAGTTATCAACCGCGTAAGAGTATCATATCTAGACAGTGGATATTTATCAACCGGGTAAGAGTTTCATATCCAGACAGTGGATATTTATCAACCCCGTAAGAGTATCATATCCAGACAGTGGATAGTTGTCAACCGGGTAAGAGTACATCGTATTAAGTTCGAAAGAAAGCTGGAAGTTATCACACCCCATATACTGCCGTCGGAGGTGAAGTGTCACAGGCTTCAGTTTACTAAGTGTCAGCATAATGTGTAGCAGTATCTATTTCCGATCCTCGCTTTCTTGGTTTTCCTTATGGTAAATCAGGTACCCACTTTCACACTTTGCCGAGTAGGACAATAATAGCACCACTGCCTCACAGAGAGCATGTCGTAAAAGTTGTCCAACTGTGTGATATAGTATAACACCGACCAGATCATGGTTAGGTGGTTTGTGCAGTTTGCAGCATAGATGGCGCCTAGCAGGCTGCGGGCCTACTTTGCTCTAGTGTTTGAGTCGATTAGGATGGTATTAACCACCCTCCGTAAGCGCTTGTCCCAACCTGGCGAAGTATTAAGCTGCTCAAGCCTAGCCTGCTAAGCAGGAAAGCTACATCCAGATCATACCAGAGCTGGGACCTGCACAGGGGCATCTGCCCTTGTACAAGTACAGGTCGACTAAGAATGTTCCCACTGAATAGACAGGATGGTGTCTTTTTGAGGGATTTAACCCTATAACTTTGTCCCGAGAAGCAAGCTCTCATTTTCAGACGCCTCTGTATCAGGGGTCTGTATTTAATATTTTATAAAACACAGAAACAGGAACAGCCAATATACGGAGAAATTAAGCAGGGAAAGCTGAGATGGCTAGGTTTCACCATAAGGAGGACAAGCAATAATCTAAACAGAGATGAGTTGGATTGGAACACACTGGGGAAGAGAAGAGTTGGGGGAACTAGATGACAACAGAACAAAAGGAAAGAAAAAACGAATGTAGCTTGTGTTTCGTTAGTAGGATTATGGAGACGGCTGAAAAAAGGAAACATAATCGGCGGAGATGAAGACGTGTTTTTATGGGAGCATCAAGGCAAATCATAAAATGAAGACGTGTTTTTATGGAAGCATCAAGGCAAATCATAAAATGAAGACGTGTTCTTATGGGAGCATAAAGGTAAATTTTAAAGTGAAGACGTGTGTTCTTATGGAAGCATAAAGGCAAATGTTAAAGTGAAGACGTATGGTCTTTTGGAAGCATAAAGGCAAATGTTAAAGTGAAGATGTGTTCTTATGTGATTATAAATGTTAAAGTGAAAATTGTCAGTGAAAATCCGATAAAATCACGAAAGTCGTTAATGATTGAGAATGCAATAACACTCACTCAAACAACAGAAGAAAATTAGAAAGTTATTTGGAAGGAGATTAAGATGGAGAGAGATATAAGAAATAATTTGAAATAACAAGAAAATGTAAACCAAATTTAGATTAATAAAAAACAATTATTTAAAAAGGCGAGATGGACAAGGAGAAATTTAGAGTTCACTAAGTCCTCCGCTTAGATCATGTTGAATAGAGGCCTTCTTTCCTCTTTCTCCGGGGCTATACAGTTTGTACGGTGGGGAGTAACTAGATGCATTATTTTTTTGGTTTTGTTTTGCGTTTGCCTTATTTCTCAAATCCCCAAGGCGGTGTGCATTGCACTGCGTTTTTATTTTGCGCCTGTCGGCCCAGTGCATCCGACTTCAGCATGCATTTTATGTAAGGGTCTGCTTCCTCCTGCATTTTCTAAGGGTTTGCTTCCCCGGGGTAACGGCCGGTGCTGAGATGGGGATCGAACCCAGCACCTTATGGTTGTGAGCCGTGTCACATAACCACTAGGCCACGCCGTCCCCTCGATGCATTATTCAACAGCACTTAGTTGCACAACATGTTACAGTGTTACTTTTCCTTATTCCCATTTTGGGACACGGTAAGAAACTGGCAGACAATGCTTGAGATGAGAAGTATTAAATATGGCGGTGGAGATCTCGTCCAAATCTCGTTAATGGTAAACGACGTATGTTAGACGCAACAACAACAGCCGACACTGACTAGCTGTGAGCTTACACTTGTACGTTTGCAATGTAATGGAAATGAAGGAAAGAAGAAGACGATTATTTCGAGAAAGAAAAGTGATACGCCAAGACCTAGACGGTAATAATCCACATATTCATAGTATGCTGAAACTACACAGCAAGAAATGATTATTCATACACCTTACAATAGCTTGTTATATTGCCAGGACTTCAGCTTTACAAACAAACAAAAAAACCAGGAGCAAATAGGCATTTCTAGTATATAACTCTGCATACGCAAACATATAGTCCATTCTTCTGCTTCTTCATCTTCCTCTTCTTCTTCCATTTCTCCTGATCCTTCCTCTTTTCTTCGTCTTTCTTCTCAATTGTTTTTTTTTTAAACCCCGAGATGTGAAGGTTTCATTTTCTTATTTTATTTGCTTGGGTTTTGCTTTGTTTTTACCGAATGATGTAGCAGTACTATGTCAAACCCTTACTTAGTTGTCTTATAACTTAACTCGACAAGTTCAAGTGTAACTTCCCCTTTACTTCTATTTCAAGACTCTGTAACACACGGCTCAGCTAGACATAATGTATTGCATACAACATGAAACATTAATTCCCATTTAACGACATATTTGGGAGAGCAGTGGTCCTATTCTTTCTTCCCCGGCAGTGTTATGAGCTTTGTTTACACCTGAACATGCTAGGTTGAAACCACCACGCGATCAGCTCGACAGACCTGGCATGTTCTTGGTTGTTTCGTGGTATGACGGCTTCTCCCAGTCGAACTAATTGTTGTTGTCGCTGCCACCACTGCTGATGTTGTTAATGTTCCCAATGAGTAAGTTCACTGTTGTGTGCCCCTGAAAAGGACGTTAAGTGGTGGGTTGTAGTAGCTTTCCTCATATCCCGAGCATGCTGATGAAGGTGGAGAGTGGTCCTCCAGGCGGTTGTGCTAACGGCTTGGCTTGACCTGTGTGATTCTTACTACTACGACGATCACATCGACCCACATCCCGTTTCCAGGGAACGCTACATGGAAGAGACAAAGTGGTCTTGGTCAGTATATTGTGCCTGGTCCTGACGCCACGTCCTAGCCAGTATATTGTGCCTGATCCTGACGCCACGTCCTAGTCAGTATATTGTTCCTGATCCTGACGCCACGTCCTAGTCAGTATATTGTTCCGGACACTGATGCCACGTCCTAGCCAGTATATTGTGCCTGACCCTAACACCACGTCCTAGCCAGTATATTGTGCCTGACCCTAACACCACGTCCTAGCCAGTATATTGTGCCTGACCCTAACACCACGTCCTAGCCAGTATATTGTGCCTGACCCTAACACCACGTCCTAGCCAGTATATTGTGCCTGACCCTGACGCCACGTCCTAGCCAGTATATTGTGCCTGACCCTGACGCCACGTCCTAGCCAGTATATTGTACCTGACCCTAACACCACGTCCTAGTCAGTATATTGTGCCTGACCCTAACACCACGTCCTAGTCAGTATATTGTGCCTGACCCTAACACCACGTCCTAGTCAGTATATTGTTGCAGACCCCGATGCGACGTCTTGGTCATTATGTGTGTCTGGTCGGACAAGTGTCTCAGCTAGCCCCCCAGCCCTCCTCACCTCGTTGTAAATGGGTATCCTTCTTCTTCTTCTTCTTCTTCTTCTTCTTCTTCTTATTCTTCTTCGTACGCTGTCAGACGTCAAACTGTATTTTTTTTCGAAAAAATCAGCGGTCATCCTGAGGCTGTCGACACTGCCATAGAGCTTGTCTAGTGTTGCCACTGGTGATGGCCACATCTGCTTTCTCTGGTCCTCGTATGTCGGGCAGTTTTGCAGCAAATGTTCAGCGGTCATTCTCCCGGTACCACACGTGCATTCGTCAGTGCCACCTATCTTCAATTTATTGAATAGGTGGTACCTCAGTCTATTGTGGCCTGTGCGAAGTCTGAAGACCACGACCTGATCTCTTCTGTTCAACTGGTAATAGGCATGGTTTTTTGTGTAGCCAGTTTGTTCTGTTTCCCATTTGGTCATATATCTAGCTCTAATAAGCCTTTTTGACTCTTCGTAGGTAAATGGGTATCCGACAAGGTCACAGTTAAACATGTCGGGGCCACCGCAGTAGCTAATGAGTTCTTGCTCTGTGACGGAACTTCCAGCAATAAAGGGAGCTGATTACATATGGGGGCACGCATGTGCAATGCAATCTGCTCTAGAATTCGTTATCCATTTCTCCGTGAGGTGGTCCCAAAATGTGAAAGGCCTGTCTTCTGTTTTATTGTCATTGCTGCCCAATGTGGATTTCTTTAATTTATTGCATGCGCTATTTTTGTTTTAATTTAACTAAAGTTTTTTTTACTGGTTTAGAAGCCCCTGCAGAGTCTGTATACAACCAGCTTCATTTACATTACCTTGCTCTAAAAGCTATGCGCATCCAATTTATTCTTAAATGCATTAACTGTCCCTGATTCCACGACCTGTCGTGGCAATGCATTCCATGCATTCTCCACTCTTTGACTAAAATAATGTTTCCTAATATCTAATCTAGACCTCTTTTTGTTAATTTGTAGCTTTGCCTTCTTGTTCTTGTGGGTGGCTGTATTTAGAAGAAAAAAAACTTGTTATAGTCTAATTTATCCATTTCTCTGATCATCTTATGAACATGTATTAACTCACCACGAATTCTTCTCTCTTCTACTTACTGTAGCCCTGTTTTTTCTGAGTCTTTCCTCATAACTGTAATTCTGGAATCCCACTATCAGCTTTGTCGCTCTTTTTTGTATTCTGTTTTGTTGGAACCGCCAATCCAAATCCGAATAGATAGGACCTAAGTAGGGATCGGAGTGGTGATATTGCAGTCAATGCCGTTGGGGCTAAAGTGTTACAGTTTTTCATGTACAAGATTTGAGCTTTTCTGTTAAAGGCGGAGTGGTTATTGCTGTTTTGAGAAATGCTTGGAAGCGAGGTGGCGTCTGGATCAGTATGTTTTACCTGACCCTGAATAACATAGTCTGATCAGTATGTTTTACCTGACCCTGAATAACATAGTCTGATCAGTATGTTTCACCTGACCCTCAATTACATAGTCTGATCAGTATGTTTCACCTGACCCTCAATTACATAGTCTGATCAGTATGTTTTACCTGACCCTGAATAACATAGTCTGATCAGTGTGTTTCACCTGACCCTCAATTACATAGTCTGATTAGTATGTTTCATCTGACCCTGACTAACATAGTCTGATCAGTATGTTTCCTCTGACCATGACGGACATAATCTGTTCAGTATGTTATGCCTGACCCTAACTAACATAGTCTGATTAGAATGCCTCACCTGATCATGACTTACATAGTCTGATAAAGATGTTTTGTCTGACTTTAACTAACAAAGTATGATCAGTATGTTACCCTTGACCTCGACTAACATAGTCATATCAGTATGTTTCACATGACCCTGACTAACATAGTCAGATCAGTATATTTCACCTGACCCCGACTAACATAGTCAGATCAGTATGTTTCACCTGACCACGACTAACATAGTCAGATCAGTATGTTGTGGTGACCGGACTTTAGTCTCCTCCCCCAGGCGGAGTTGCCAGAATCCTTCCTCGCGTCTTGTCTTAAATGTTAACCAGAAATGCATTTACATTTGGGTAGACTAGAACGTATGAGCTGGTAGGAAACCTGATATGTTTGTCGTTAGAAACAAGCACTTTGAACCACTTTGCTACCCAGAAGTTGGACAGAAAACTTTAGTTTGTCCTCCCATTTCTTCAGTGATTCGTATTGGGAAGACACAATTTCTATTCCATTTGTCATGTTTCCTACAGATTTTGAGAACTACCATCTGCCAGACGTCCTTTTTGCCTCCTTTATGCTGAAGTAAAACCTTCAGCTGTTAAAGATACGCGATGTAGCGGAATGGGGAATGGAGTGTATTTAACTACACGTTCAAACCAGTTTATTGTACTCTTGATGCTGTTTTTCTATGTTATTGTTGTTTTTTGTTGTTTTAAATGCCCACAATAAATAGGTTTACTCTTTCGCGCCTGAAAAGGAAATTAAGTGGCGGGTTGCAGTAGCTTTCCTCACACCCCGAGCGTGCTGATGAAGGTAGACCGGGGTCCTGCAGGTGGTTGTGCTATGTTTTGCTTCATCTGCGTGTCGCTCACTGCTACACAGATTACGTCGATCCCTCATCCGTTAGCCAGGCTGTCATGAAAATAGCCCGTTTCCATGGAGGGCTACGAGGAATACTAGGTGAGGGTATTTGCCAGTATATTTTGCCTGACCGTGAATAACATGTCTCATCAGTATATTAGTTTTCTATTTAAAACATAATGTTGGTTATAATAATATATGGAACTACAACAAAACTGAATGTCAAGAAATTCAAACAAATTTAATATGCTTCTTAATATTATGGCCACATAAAAAAATAGGACGCTCTTGTAAACACCATAGTAGAGGGAACGGTTGAAAGAAGTCAAGCATGCGTCAGGCAGCGCTTCAAGTGGGAAGATAACATCGAAGATGAGCGAGCAGAAGTCTGAGTATCTCCAGGGCGAGAGATAGAGAATGTTAGAGATCCACTACAGCAAACCTTCATTGTGCAGACGGCACTTGAATTGAATTCAATATACATTTTAAAGGAAATTAAAATAAGGCAAGGTTATGGCGGCACTGTAGATGTATAGAGTAAAAAACAATAATGTGAACACACATGAAACAGGTATGGTCAGATGCCGCACTGAGACGAAAACACAAATGAAACATACGTTACGACCAATATGCCTTTATCAGGGACAACGGACAACAACAATAATGAACTATCGAATCATAGAAAAGAAGAATACACAAATAGAGGATGTCAATATTAATGGAGAACAAAGTGTACTTAACTGAGAGAACGACAGACACATCACTCCTTCTCAGGTCGGGTGCCGGATTCCAAATCTATATAGAACAAAATGGAAAGCAAAGATAAAAACAATTCAATAAATAAAAAGAGAAACAATCAAGTTTAAAAGATTAAAAGAGGTAGAGACAAATGAGGACTAATTAAGAAAGTAACAGAAGGCTTTGTAAAGCTCACAAAAGAAAGTTGAAGAACAATGAGAGATGTTCAAGAGTTGTATCGCTGAAGCAGTAAGAGCCACATGCGGAACTGTAAAGACAAGATACCCTGAACCAAAAGTTACAGCCTGGTGAAATGATAAAGTATAAACAACAATTAAAGCGAATAAGAACAACTACAAAATATGGTCTGAGAGCGAATCAACAACGGACTATACTGAATTTAAATTGGCAAGAACAGGCACAAAGAGGGTAATTCAAGAGGCAAAAACACAAGCATGGAAAGAATACGGAGAAAGTCTAAACTTAGACCATAACAATGCATTAAGAAACGTCTACACAACAATTAAGATAATAAGACACAGAGAAGACAGGTATGACCCAACAGAAATCACAAGCGATGGAAAGGGAAATGATATACACGAGAAAAGAAAGATCACGGAGAGATGGCAACAATATTTCAAGGAGCTACTTAATACTGGAGAACTAACGAGAGCACAAGATATCAGTATAAGCACTATAGAACTAGAACCGGATATGACTAAATCAGAGATACAATACGCTTTACATGCGGCACCATCAAACAAGTCACCAGGGCCGAATGGCATCCATGTCAAACTAATCGGGACAACAAACTATGTAGAGATAACAAGGAGAAAACGTACTACACTAAAAGACAAAACAACAGACATTCACATATTTAACTCTGATCTTAAATGCTGCATATGTAGAAAGCGTTTCTGTGCTAGAATTGGAATATACAGCCACCCCAGACTTACCAGAGAGGTTCAACACAACATGTCTGACTGTTATCATCATCACCTGCGATGGACGGCGGCTATTATTATTATTGTCAAGATTCCAGTGTGAACGTTAGAACGTATCCAGAATAAACAGATGCAACTGGTTCTGGGATGCCCAGAGATGCCCTGATCTTGAAGATGTGGTACGTGCTGTGACATCTGTTACATCCCTATATTCAGTTACACATGCCAATTCATTTATACGGTTACCACAAACAGGAGATACCCGTGCCCAATACCGTCTCAGAATTCAAGAGATGAAAAATCGAGAAAGGAGCACAGATCAAGAGAACAATCTGATAAATGATAAAATTCCGTATAGTGAAGCCATCATACATACCTATCGATCAGTTCTACGACGTGAGATATCTGTTTTGGACTTCTCCGCTAGAGTGAAAGCTCAGCCTGATGCTGAACGGACGCACATAACAGCAACTTCCAGAACGGACGATGAAAGACATAACTATAGCTCTGAGACGGCTATATGAAACTTCTTTATCAATGACAGTCATTGTGCCAGATTTTCAACGCTTACTACGGAAAGCACAATAGGCTGACAAATGTATGAGTGGATAACACCTGTAGAAGCATTAAGCCTGCAGGGATTGATGTAGAATACCGACCTGGACATTCTGGAATTCAGAACATCGAAACAGCTGGCATCCTTACTTCACAGGTACACTAGATATAGATATCATTGATATTTTGAAGCCTATCAATAAACGCCTGTTACAAAACAACGCAAAATGAATCGACACTTGACTAACTGCATAACTTTCAAATCGAAAGAGGTTCGAGCGGACCGGGGCGCCAGAGAAAACTGAGCAGAAGTGTGTACTACCAATGAGCTGCAAGAACCACCAGTATCCACGCACTTCGCCATTTACCGAGACACACTGAGCACCTTCGGGTAAGCCCGGATTGCAGAACAGTCGATTATTCATAGGAACAGAACATAACTGTGTGTGTGTGTGCGTTTACGTATTGGTAAACATATTTTTGTGTTATTGCCCATCACGAATTGATGATGGCCACAACATCAGACGCTTTTGTCTAAATAATGTGATGTGCTGTATGAGGATTATAGTGAGGAAGAATATGTGATGTGCTGTATGAGGATTATAGTGAGGAAGAATATGTGATGTGCTGTATGAGGATTATAGTGAGGAAGAACATGTGATGTGCTGTATGAGGATTATAGTGAGGAAGAACATGTGATGTGCGCTGTATGAGGATTATAGTGAGGAAGATTATGTGATGTGCTGTATGAGGATTATAGTGAGGAAGAATATGTGATGTGCTGTATGAGGATTATAGTGAGGAAGAATATGTGATGTGCTGTATGAGGATTATAGTGAGGAAGAACATGTGATGTGCTGTATGAGGATTATAGTGAGGAAGAATATGTGATGTGCACTGTATGAGGATTATAGTGAGGAAGAATATGTGATGTGCTGTATGAGGATTATAGTGAGGAAGAATATGTGATGTGCACTGTATGAGGATTATAGTGAGGAAGAATAGGTGATGTGCTGTATGAGGATTATAGTGAGGAAGAATATGTGATGTGCACTGTATGAGGATTATAGTGAGGAAGAATAGGTGATGTGCTGTATGAGGATTATAGTGAGGAAGAATATGTGATGTGCTGTATGAGGATTATAGTGAGGAAGAATATGTGATGTGTGCTGTATGAGGATTATAGTGAGGAAGAATATGTGATGTGTGCTGTATGAGGATTATAGTGAGGAAGAATATGTGATGTGCACTGTATGAGGATTATAGTGAGGAAGAATGTGTGATGTGCGCTGTATGAGGATTATAGTGAGGAAGAATATGTGATGTGCTGTATGAGGATTATAGTGAGGAAGAATATGTGATGTGCTGTATGAGGATTATAGTGAGGAAGAATATGTGATGTGCACTGTATGAGGATTATAGTGAGGAAGAATATGTGATGTGCGCTGTATGAGGATTATAGTGAGGAAGAATATGTGATGTGCGCTGTATGAGGATTATAGTGAGGAAGAATATGTGATGTGCACTGTATGAGGATTATAGTGAGGAAGAATATGTGATGTGCTGTATGAGGATTATAGTGAGGAAGAATATGTGATGTGCACTGTATGAGGATTATAGTGAGGAAGAATAGGTGATGTGCTGTATGAGGATTATAGTGAGGAAGAATATGTGATGTGCACTGTATGAGGATTATAGTGAGGAAGAATAGGTGATGTGCTGTATGAGGATTATAGTGAGGAAGAATATGTGATGTGCTGTATGAGGATTATAGTGAGGAAGAATATGTGATGTGCACTGTATGAGGATTATAGTGAGGAAGAATAGGTGATGTGCTGTATGAGGATTATAGTGAGGAAGAATATGTGATGTGCACTGTATGAGGATTATAGTGAGGAAGAATAGGTGATGTGCTGTATGAGGATTATAGTGAGGAAGAATATGTGATGTGCTGTATGAGGATTATAGTGAGGAAGAATATGTGATGTGTGCTGTATGAGGATTATAGTGAGGAAGAATATGTGATGTGTGCTGTATGAGGATTATAGTGAGGAAGAATATGTGATGTGTGCTGTATGAGGATTATAGTGAGGAAGAATATGTGATGTGCACTGTATGAGGATTATAGTGAGGAAGAATATGTGATGTGCACTGTATGAGGATTATAGTGAGGAAGAATATGTGATGTGCTGTATGAGGATTATAGTGAGGAAGAATATGTGATGTGCACTGTATGAGGATTATAGTGAGGAAGAATATGTGATGTGCACTGTATGAGGATTATAGTGAGGAAGAATATGTGATGTGCGCTGTATGAGGATTATAGTGAGGAAGAATATGCGGTGGTCATCAATCTCACTCTTATCTAAATAATGTGATGTGCGCTGTATGAGGATTATAGTGAGGAAGAATATGCGCTGGCCATCAATCTCACTCTCCTATCCCGAGTTACATTGGATCAGTGGCAAGATTATTGGTCGAGACGACTGTAGGTAACCCGGGATGCAGGCACTCTGGTCTTACCTCCTGTGAGACCATTGGTCGCTTGAAATTTGTGAGATTCGATCGCCCACCGTTTCCGTTCATCACTGTGAGATGCGACTGCCTTAACCTCTTCACTACAGAGAGTTCATGTTAATAAATAAAAGAAGAGGGAACGTATCGTTAAAAGAAAATACAACGCATACTGACGACTTGGTGTAGCTAGGATTGACAAGAGAATTGCAGATATAATATTTGGGTTTCATTAAAATGTATGTATATGAAACTTATTTTCTGTACAAGATTTTGTTTACATTAAGACATAATTTGATAGATTAATAGGTTGCACTAGTAGAGGATGTGTACACAATCTCAGTTCTCTAGGTTATGGGGAATTGGTAAGATAGGAGAAATAGAAGTCCATTGAAAGGACAACAGTCATACATAGCTAAATAAAAGCTTGTAAAAAGACAATATTTTCAGATGTTTAGTTGATCGTCAACTTGTGCAAGTGAGGGGGGTTGGTAGGTCTATCTTAGGTGAAATGTTTTATTTGGGTCATTGTAAGTCCGTGTCACTGAATGATTACGGTTAATGTTATTCTTCTATCTAAGGATGGAACGAAGACCCTTGAGTAATGAAAACCTGGGGTGAATTCTGTAATGCTGTCAAGCGGAACTTTCAACGCCATCCTGCACTGTTTTTTCACGGTTTGAGCCAGGCACAAGATGTAGCATAACAACAGAATAACCAAACGAAAGCACATGAATTTCACAGAATAAAGTCCTTGATACCACCTGGTGAAGGAGTTGTGAATTATAATCCGAACAGGAACTAGAAAACATCAGAAAACGTCACAAATACCGGAGCGAGTCGAGAGCGCAGCCAGTCAGGCGCGGCCATTTTACTTTTAAAATGTGAAGATAATTGATAAATCATAGCTACGATTCTGACATGTTTGGATGTGGAGACGATATACCAACGCGAGGCTACTGGGATGTTCGGGTGTTCAAGAAGTGGAGAAGATACATCAAAGCGAGGCTTCTAACATCTTGTTTCGTTGTCTCCATCAAGCGTTTCGTCTTCTGTAAAGGACATTCTACTTTACTGAAAACCATGCTGAAAGGAGAAGCTATATAACCAAATGGACGGTAACATTCCTGTCTGATTGTATTATTAAAACAATACTAAGCGAATTTATTGCACCTGACCTGTGATGGAAACTGATCATCTGAATCTATTAATCATTATTCAAAAGTATCAATATAGTGAAGTGTGTGGGATATTTGATTTATCTAAAAAAGAACTCAAATAGCTGACACCTAGCACATGATGATCTGTAATTAATGGACCGAGAGTACACTGACTACATGAGGAATGGGTATCAGAGACTTCTATAACAAAGGCAGTCATCGTGACAGACGCATAAGCCGTACTTCAGAAAGTACAGAAGGGATAGCTTAGGAACGAGTAGATAGCAGCTGTTGAGGCCTTAAACCTCCAGGGGTTGACCTGGATCTACTGTCCTGCTCATGCCAGGGTTCAGGGCAATGAAATAGCTGACATCATGACTTCACAAGCTCCCATCATGGGCACATTAGTGATGGATAGAAGTGACATTTTGAAATCAATCAATGACCGCCTGCTGGATGAGGACACCGCAATAGATGAAGCAGCAATCCACAGACTGCAAAGTTTCGACATTACACGAGGTTCGAGCGGAGTGGGACGCACGAGAGAAAGGAGCAGGAGAGTGTACAACCAGCGAGCTACAGGCACCATCAGCATCTATACCTTACGCCAATTGATGAGATAGACTGAGCACCTATGGGTATGCCCGGAGTGCAGTGGCGTCGATTATTTGAAATAGAAACAGCAACATGAGGAATCAAACAGTTTTATTTAATCTCTGATTTTATGCACGAGAGTGGTTGTAGAGTACTCGCCTCTCATGCAAAGTTACGGGGTACGAATCACGCTATCGGTTCGCTTCAGTCGACCCAACTGTAAATTTGTACCTGGTGTACGACCACGCAAGTAAAAGATAACGAAGAAAGGAACTGTCCACCCTACCTTCTACAAAGTTGTGGCTTAGCATGTTGTTGTAGCCGCTTAATGCTCACAATGAGTAAGTTTACTCCTTTCTGCGCTCTGAAAACCGCGTTAGGTGTCGCATTGCAGTAGCTGTCCTTACATACCGAGCGTGCTGATGATGGTAGACGTAGGACCTCCAGACGGTTATGCTATATTTGACCACCAAGGTGTCGCTCATTACTATGGGGATCCTGGATAAGTATACTGAAGTCTCTAACTTCATTCCCCGACAGTAGTGCAACTGCTGTGGGATAAACCTTGACTTAGTATTCCGAAGGCTCTAACAACTTTATTTCCCGACTGTAGTGTAACTACTGAATGAGAGAGTCTAAAATAAAGACCAACACATAGACAAACCAAAAACAACCAAACAGTTACAGACTTTTATAAAAGATCTCGTATGCTGAATTGGTTAAAGTAGCATGCTAGCATCACAAAATTGGAAGCGTTGGAAACAATGAGACACACACTAGCGTACCAGGACAAGAGAAGCAGACGGTAGCGTTGTCTAGGACCTAATTTAAGGGAGCTTATTGATAGCACTTCAATGGAGTCTCTATTCTAGAATCCCCAGGGCAGGAGAAGTAATATCAGAACAAAGCATTCACTGAGGAGGGAGTTAGAGACAGTAAGGAAACAAACAGAGAAGTTGTGAAAGCTGGAATGGATAGTTAAGGAGAGGAATGAAAGTATGCCTCATGAATATCAATGCTGTACAGACAACTGAATAGTTGTCGAGTGGTGGTGATAATAGATTTACAGTGTTATGTGATAAAAGTGTGAATAGAACTATCAGGTTTTGTAATCAAAGTGTGAACAGTGGTGTTGAGTGAAAGTTGTGAACAGAAATGTTGGTGGCAGTTGTGAAAAGTGGTGTTGAGTGAAGGTTGTGAACAGAGATGTTGAGTGAAAGTTGTGAACAACGCTGTTGAGTGAAAGTAGTGAACAGAGATGTTGTGTGACAGTTGTGAACAATAGTGTTCAGAGAAAATTGTGAACAGAGATGTTGTGTGACAGTTGTAAACAGAGATGTTGAGAGAAAGTTGTGAACAGAGATGTTGAGAGAAAGTTGTGAACAGTGATGTTGAGAGAATTTTGTGAACAGTGATGTTGAGTAAACGTTGTGAACAGAGATGTGTGACAGTTGCGATCAGTGATGTTGTGTGACAGTTGTGAACAGAGATGTTGTGTGACAGATGTGAACAGAGATGTTGAGTGAAAGTTGTGAACAACGCTGTTGAGTGAAAGTTGTGAACAGTGGTGTTGAGAGAAAATTGTGAACACAGATGTTAAGAGAAAATTGTGAACAGTGGTGTTGAGTGAAAGCTATGAACAGTGGTGTTGAGAGAAAATTGTGAACAAAGATGTTGAGAGAAAGTTGTAAACAGTGGTGTTGAGTGAAAGTTGTGAATAGTGGTGTTTAGTAAAAGTTGTGAACAAAGATGTTGAGAGAAAGTTGTGAACAGAGATGTTGAGTGAAAGTTGTGAACAGTGGTGTTGAGAGAAAGCTGTGAACAAAGATGTTGAGAGAAATTTGTGAACAGTAGTGTTCAGAGAAAATTGTGAATAGAGATGTTGTGTGGCAGTTGTGAACAGAGATGTTGTGTGACAGTTGTGAACAGAGATGTTGAGTGAAAGTTGTGAACAGAGATGTTGAGAGAAAGTTGTGAACATAGATGTTGAGATAATGTTGTGAACAGTGATGTTTAGTAAAAGTTGTGAACAAAGATTTTGTGTGACAGTTGTGAATAGAGATGTTGTGTGACAGTTGTGAACAGATATGTTGAGTGACAGTTGCGAACAGAGATGTTGAGTGACACTTGTGAACAGAGATGTTGTGTGACAGTTGTGAGCTGAGATGTTGAGAAAAAGTTGTGAACAGAAATGTTGTGTGAAAGTTGTGAGCTGAGATGTTGCGTGAAAGTTGTGAACAGAGATGTTGTGTGAAAGTTGTGAACATAGATGTTGAATGACAGTTGTGAACAGAGATGTTGAGTGAAAGTTGTGAACAGAGATGTTGAGAGAAAGTTGTGAACATAGATGTTGAGAGAAAGTTGTGAACAGTGATGTTGGGTAAAAGTTGTGAACAAAGATGTTGTGTGACAGTTGTGAACAGTGATGTTGTGTGACAGTTGTGAACAGAGATGTTGTGTGACAGTTGTGAGCTGAGATATTGAGTGAAAGTTGTGAACAGAGATGTTGAGTGAAAGCTGTGAACAGAGCTGTTGGATTTACAGGCGTTGTAAGTCATTGTAGATCACCCATCTTCATGGACCACTCACTTTGTGCCCCTGGAATACGGGGCTCCAACCATTGTTCTTGACAGCCTTTATCATTAGTGTTGGTCAAGTTTGAGTTCTTAGCCCTATTTTGTTCGACCTGTCTTATATTGACTTTGTTCTGGCTGGTTCAGCCTGATTCAAGGACACGTCTATTTTTTTTTCGTTCGCTTTATTTCTCTAATCGCAAAAGCGGTGGGCGTTGCACTGTGGTTTTTATTTTGCGCCTATTGGCCCAGTGCATCCGACTTCAGCATTCATTTTTATGTAAGGGTCTGCTTCCTCCTGCATTTTCTAAGGGTTTGCTTCCCCGGCGTATCGGCCGGTACTGTGTTGGGGATCGGACCCAGCACCTTCTGGTTGTGCGCCGTGGAACTTAACCACTAGCCCACGCCGTCCCCCAAGGATACGTCTTCCGTCGATATAACTGGCAGGACCCTAAAGATACGCAAGTCGTTACACCACGTCAAGGAAGTGAACACACAGGACAGAACAGCAAGTAAACATGCCATGAGAACAGGAAGGACTATTACACAAGCTACCGCAGCAAGTACTCTTGAAATTCTATAGCGAATTTTTCCTGCAAGTGGATCTGAGTTCTAATGCTGGGCCAAAAGCAAGAAATGGTGGAAGAAGAAGTCCAATCAAAATGCTGTGTATCTTTTCATAGCTAGAAAAAAACGAAAGATAGATTACCATATAAACCATGTGTACCCGCACGACAAAATGAATCCTTGGAGACGGTCCCCCAACACTCTGGCTAGATTCACTAGACAAGTACAACACATACGACCACACAAACGACCCCACTGGACGACACGCATCCGCGATAGAAACTACTGGATCCTGAGTTAGGACCCGCTCAATGGTGACCACGACTTGACAAGAAAGGATCGAACTGAGATTGATCTTTTTCTAGTCCTTTCTAGATCTTTCAATACTAGCTCCAACAGGAGCATGAGACCCCTTTTGATGTTGATCTTGTTGCAAGATGGATGTGCTTTTGCGTGTATGCTCCTGCAGCGCTGGTTTCTCTTGCGCTAAGTAATTCTTCCTCCTTTACCTTTCATCCTAAAAAGGACGTTGTGTAGAAGTTTACAGCCAGGCTGCGATATTTGCTCCTTTCGGTCCGACACGTCCGACTCACTGAGTTTATGTCAGTTCAGTCACTGTGCTGCTGTCAGGTGATTCCATGTGCTGTTGTTAGGTAATTCACTATGCTGTTGTTAGGTAATTCACTGAGCTGTTGTTAGGTAATTTACTGTGCTGTTGTTAGGTAATTCACTGTGCTGTTGTTAGGTAATTTACTGTGCTGTTGTGAGGTAATTCTCTGTGCTGCTGTCAGCTCATTTACTGTGCTGATGTTAGGTAATTCTCTGTGGTGCTGTCAGCTCATTCTCTGTGCTGCTGTCAGCTCATTGACTGTGCTGCTGTCAGCTCATTCACTGTGCTGATATTAGATAATTCACTGTGCTGCTGTCAGCTCATTCACTGTGCTGATGTTAGGTAATTGACTGTGCTGTTGTGAGCTCATTCACTCTGTTGATGTTAGGTAATTCACTGTGCTGCTATTACGTAATTCAATGTGCTGATGTTAGGTAATTCACTGTGCTGCTGTCAGCTCATTTACTGTGCTGATGTTAGATAATTCACTGTGATGATGTTAGGTAATTCACTGTGCTGATGTTAGGTAATTCACTGTACTGATGTTTGGTAATTCACTGTGCTGCTATCAGCTCATTCACTCTGTTGATGTTAGGTAATTCAATGTGCTGCTATTAAGTAATTCAATGTGCTGATGTTAGGTAATTCACTGTACTGATGTTTGGTAATTCACTGTGCTACTATCAGCTCATTCACTGTTCTGATGTTAGGTAATTCAATGTGCTGCTATTAAGTAATTCAATGTGCTGATGTTAGATAATTCACTGTGCTGATGTTAGGTAATTCACTGTGCTGCAGTCAGCGCATTCACTGTATTGATGTTAGGTAATTCACTGTGCTGATGTTAGATAATTCACTGTGATGATGTTAGGTAATTCACTGTGCTGCTGTCAGCTCATTTACTGTGCTGCTGTCAGCTCATTCACTGTGCTGATGTTAGGTAATTCACTGTGATGATGTTAGGTAATTCACTGTGCTGATGTTAGGTAATTCACTGTACTGATGTTTGGTAATTCACTGTGCTACTATCAGCTCATTCACTGTTCTGATGTTAGGTAATTCACTGTGCTGATGTTAGATAATTCACTGTGCTGATGTTAAGTAATTCACTGTGCTGATGTTAGGTAATACACTTTGCTGATGTTAGGTTAATTCACTGTGCTGATGTTAGGTAATTCACTGTGCTGCTGTCAGCTCATTCACTGTGCTGATGTTAGGTATTCACTGTGTTGCTGTCAGCTCATTCACTGTGCGGATGTTAGGTAATTCACTGTGTTGCTGTCAGCTCATTCACTGTGCTAATGTTAGGTAATTCACTGTGCTGCTGTCAGCTTATTCACTGTGCTGATGTCAGCTAATTCACTGTGCTGCTGTCAGCTCATTCTATCATGCGAGGTTGAGTACACGGGTAGATTTGATTTCGACACCGACTCCAGAATCGCGACGTTTATTACTAGCTTGCCAACTCCAGACGAGTGTGTCTTCCGACCACCTCTGACAGTTGACCCTCATCGGGTAGTCTGGTCGCGCTTAGGGCAGCTATGTCAACATCATATGGGAGAGTTCTGTGAACACAAGTGCAGATAGTCTCTCAGGTCTATCTGCCCTAGGGTTGTCGAGTAGCGTTGACACGTCCCCCGCGCCGTGTGGTCCTTTAACGTCTTCATGTTTTGGTGTATGTGAATTTGTATGTTGTCTGACGATGTAGCTATCGCTGAATTTTGATTATAGTGAGGATGAGTTGCGCTGTTCGTCAACCCCATTCTCTCGTCCCAAAACTGTCTGGAACCAGTGGCAGGACAAAGTCAAGACGACCAGAGATAGTTAGAACTACAGTTACTACTACTACGACTATTATTACTAATGTTCTAACTACTTCTATAGTTATTTACTATTTATAGCATAAAAACAACAACTACTACTACTACTACTACTACTACTACTACTACTACAATTACTACTACTACTATTACTTCTACTACTACTACTACTATTACTACTACTACTACTACTACAATTACTACTACTACTACTATTACTTCTACTACTACTACTACTATTACTACTACTACTACTATTACTACTACTACTACTACTATTACTACTACTACTGCTACTACTGCTGCAGCTAATACTATCAATGTTACTGCTTCTGCTGTTACTACTACTACAAATGCTGCAAATGCTACTACATCTGCTACTACTATTACTACTACTATTGCAGCTGTCACTTTTACCCCTACCACTGCTGCTGCTAATAATACAGCTACCACTGCTGCTGCTAATACTACTGCAACCACTACATCGGCTTCAAGAACTACCACTGACACTGCTGCAAATATTACTACTACTGCTGCTGCTAATAGTACTAACGCTACTGCTAAAACTATTGCCACTGATGAAAACACTACTACTACTACATCAACTGCTATGACTACTCTTACCGCTGCTGTTGCTGCAAATATTACTACTACTACTACTAGGGGAGGGAAGACTAACGTCTAGTCAGGCACAATATACTGATCAGACATGTTAGTCAGCGTAAGACAAAACATACTGGCCATGACCCTCACCTGGGCTTCCTAGAAGCCCTTCCTGTTTTCTGGCAGCCTAGATAACAAGGTGAGGGATCGGCGTGATCCCAGTAGTAGTGAGCGACACGCAAATGAAGCCAAGCATTGAACAACTGCTTGGAGGACCCTGGTCCACCTTCATCAGCACGTTCGGGATGTGAGGAAAGCTAGTGCAACCCGTCACTTAACGTCCTTTTCAGGGCGCACAAAAGAGTAGACATACTCTTTTGTGGGCATTTATAGCATCAAAAACAACAACAACTACTACTACTACTACTACTGCTGCTACTACTACTACTACTACTACTACTACTGTTACTACTACTACTACTACTACTGCTACTACTACTACTACTACTACTACTACTACTACTACTGCTTCTACTACTACTACCACTACTACTACTACTACTACTACTACTATAACTAATATTACTATTACTGCTGCTGCTAATATTTCTACTACTTCAGCTGCTACCACTCCTACTACTAATACTACTACTGACGTTGTTGCTGATGCCACTATTATCCCCACTACAGCTACCACTAACTAATATTCTTCCTTTACATCTTATTTCTGAATCATTCGACGACCTCTCATTACTTCATCTTTAACTGTCATTATATCCTCCCTATTTTAATCCATACCACTTCAACACAGACTGGCACCCAATACCAGACACCGGTATATTACAATGATTGCATCAAAATCGAAAAAATTCCACAAAATCCTGGTTCAAGTATTGTCTCACTCAAAGACCAGAATCAATGCACCACGAAAGACCAGAATCAATGCACCATTGGATGGTTGTTGAGAAAGACAGTACTGCGGTTTTATGTTCAGCGAAAATCGCTGCATATGTATGTGTGTGTGTGTATTGTATGTGTGAGTGTTTATGTGTGGGTATATGCGTATGAGAGTTTGTGGTGTGTTCTTGGGAGCGGGTTTATAAGTGAGGGCATGTTTGCGTGTGCGTTTGTGGGTGTTTATGTGTAAATATATGTGTCTGTTTGTGTATGTGGTGTGTATGAGTAAGTGTGTGTGTGTGTACTGTCTCTGCGTGTGTGTGTGTTTGTGTGTGTGATGTGTGTAAGTACGTGTGTGTGTGTACTGTCTCTGCGTGTGTGTGTGTTTGTGTGCGTGATGTGTGTAAGTAAGTGTGTGTGTGTGTGCTGTCTCTGCGTGTGTGTGTTTGTGTGTGTGTAAGTAAGTGTGTGTGTGTGTATATTGTCTCTGCGTGTGTGTGTGTTTGTGTGTGTGATGTGTGTAAGTAAGTGTGTGTGTGTACTGTCTCTGCGTGTGTGTTTGTGTGTGTGGTGTGTACTGTCTCTGTGTGTGTGTTTGTGTGTGTGTAAGTAAGTGTGTGTGTGTACTGTCTCTGCGTGTGTGTTTGTGTGTGTGGTGTGTACTGTCTCTGTGTGTATGTTTGTGTGTGTGTGTAAGTAAGTGTGTGTGTGTGCGTACTGTCTCTGCGTGTGTGTTTGTGTGTGTGATGTGTGTAAGTAAGTGTGTGTGTACTGTCTCTGCGTGTGTGTTTGTGTGTGTAGTGTGTGTAAGTAAGTGTGTGTGTGTACTGTCTCTGCGTGTGTGTTTGTGTGTATAATGTGTGTAAGTAAGTGTGTGTGTGTATTGTCTCTGCGTGTGTGTGTTTGTGTGTGTGTGTGATGTGTGTAAGTAAGCGTGTGTGTGTGTGTGTACTGTCTCTGCTTGTGTGTGTGTTTGTGTGTGTGATGTGTGTAAGTAAGTGTGTGTGTGTACTGTCTCAGCGTGTGTGTGTGTTTGTGTGTGATGTGTTTGTGTGTGATGTGTGTAAGTTAGTGTGTGTGTGTGTGTACTGTCTCTGCGTGTGTGTTTGTGTGTGTGATGTGTGTAAGTAAGTGTGTGTGTACTGTCTCAGCGTGGGTGTGTGAGTGCCTGTGTAAGTGTGTATTTGTGTCTGCGTGTGAATGTGTGTGCGTGTGTGGTGTGTCTTCATCAATGAACATTTAAACTGAGAAATCACTTGCAGCGACATAAATGTGGTTTTTGATTAGATCTCTGGGCATACATTAGTAAACTAATACTTTAAGTGGAGAAACATTAATGGTTATCTGGGTTGAAGGATCACTGACTGATGAATGTAATAAGAAAATAAGAGAACGATTAATAAAATATTCTCAGAGAAAAGCATATATTAATAACAATGGGAAAGATTGAGGGCAAAAAAGGTTACTGAAGTCACAATAGAACAACGGACCTGGCTTGGTAAGCTGGATGGGAAAGAATTTATTAATAGCTTGGCTTGGCTTCGTTCGTTCTCAATCTCCTGCTACCAAACAATGAAAGTGCTTAAGTAGTAGAATGTAGTCCAGAGAACGGAATATGTTGTGTCGTAGTATACAGCTTGACTGCGATATTTGTACCTTTCGGTCCAACATATCCGATTTCAGCAAGCATTTTTTGAGTACCGGGTTAGCATTCCCGCTTCGATTCCTTCTCCTTAGCCAGTCTGCCCTGCTGCAGCCTGTTATCCAGGATCACCGCGTGAAGGTGTAGAAGGGTCTTGGCAGCTATGGTTCGCTGGCCCTGACGCTAGCAGCCAGATATGGGTCGCTGACCACTGCAGCTCATGCCCTGCTCAGCATCTTGATCCCGAATTAGCTCATAAAATGTAACGGTTTTTTAAACAAGCTTTTATTTAACTTAACATTCCTGTTGTCCGTTACAGAGGCTTCTATTTCTCATATTTCAAACGACTTCTCCATAACCCAGAGAGACGACATTTTGTACACAGCCTCAAATAAATCGACTTGATAATCTAATGAAATTTGCATGGATCCTGGACTGGTAGGTCAATACAAAGCGTATACCTGAACTCGAAGTTTAATAAAAAAATATTAACTTTTTGTGTGTGTATATGTTGTGAAATAGACCTTATTTAGCCGCAGATAATCTTTAAGTTCTCAATTTGCTTTCCATAATAGAAGAACTCTCCATTCGGACCTACTTGTAAGGTTGCAAGTAATGGCCTACAAGACAGTCCTAAAGTCTTAAGGAAGAGCTACAAGTTTCTTCTCTCTGATTGGCTGCACTCAATAGATTTCTGAACGTCGGACGTATACCGCGTGATTGACAATTAAGAAGATTGGAAGTCCTAAATGAAATGTTCAAGTGACGGACGGATGTAGAAGGAATTAGTTGCTAACTCCGCGAGGTATAACACGTGATAGTGACGCTGCCGACTCAACAAGCTGAAAAAAAACCTAGATTCTTGTTCACTGGAGGATTTCAAATTAGACTACGCGTTGTGTCTTCTTGAGAATAGAAAATAGTTTTGTGGAGACAACGACTTGTACTGATCATCAGTCACGACACGTACCAGACTACCCTGTTGTAAATTGTATCTGACTTACAGTTAGTGAAGTCAAAGCAGCAAGACAGGGAACTGGACACACCCCCCCCCCCCTTTAGAAAAAAAGCTCGAACATAATATATTGAAGTCTACAACACTTGAGCCACAACAGCAGCGTCTGATATAGAAATGTATTGAACCCTTAAACCCCAGTAAATATACATAATTTGTTGAATACAATAATTTGTAGGGAATAATCAGGAAATATATATTGTATTACGTGCAGATTTTCTTCAGAAACCAAAAATACTGAGTTTTATTCTGACTTGTATTCTCTTTATCCCACGTGCACAGCTGCTTCTCCCTCTTTTCTCTTTATCTCGTGTACTTATTTGCGCTGACTTTATTCATTTTATTCCCATTCATCTCTCTTTGTGCGAATCAACGGATCACCACTGTAGAAACATGATTGGAGAAAAACAATTAAAAAAAGAAGCCAAAGCTTCAGTACTCTCGAAGTAAATTATTCTATAAGATAAGGCTGCCAGTCTCATGGACAACCTACATTAGTCACATGGAGATGACGTAGTCTAATTATCTCTTCCTCTGAAACTGGCTATGGCGTCCACACAGGGACATATTATTACATATATTTTAAAAATTGGTTAGGTTGAGTGCAAGGTACATCTCTCGCTAACACCTTCGACTAATACGCCCGTTATGTGTAATCCTAGTCTTCAATCAGACAGATTTTCATGTCTGATTCCAGATTACCAAAAAGCTGTTAGAATTTATTAAGGTCTTGTTTACTCTAGGGTACCGTATTAGATCAATGGTTTTTCTCAATCCAATCTCTCCATCTCATTGGTGAGGGAGGAAGGAGTGGGGGGTGTGGGAAGGCGTGTGGACGCGTGAGGACACCTAAATGTCCCCTTATTCTTCTTCTTCTTTTGTCGTCTCACTTTCTACCAGTGTCGTGGTATGTATTTGTCTTTCGCCTCTCTCGTGGCCCGAGTAAGATTTTCCCCCATTTTATTGCAGGTCTCGTTTATGTTGTATCTCCACTTTTTTATTCTTGGTCTATTTCTCTCTCTTCTTTCTGATGTTCTCATGTAGAAAGTTGCATGGACAATGTGGTCTGGTTGCATTCTCACAATGTGACCAACCAATTCATTCTCTGTTGCTAGATGTACTGTAGGCAGGGAATTGTTCCAACCTTCTCCCAAATACGCATTTGTGATTATGTCTCTTCTGGTGTTGTTAGTGACCTTTCGTAGGCACCGCATTTCATATATGGCTAACTTTCGTTTCTTATTCAATGTCCATGTCAGCACTAGTAGCATAATGTTGGGTTGAAGAAGATACTATTTATCATTTGCTTTTTTTGCTTGGAGAAAAATCTTGAGGTATTTTAGCAGCGGAGTCAGCCATTATGTTGCAGCATTTGCCCTCTGCACTCTCGTGCTCTCATCTGTCTCTCGAGTCTGCCATCCTCAGTCAAAACAGTTCCCAAATGCCTAAATTCGTGTAGCTGCTATATTATTGTATCATTCATATGAATATGAAGTGTGGTGTACTTTCTATCTATATTAATTGTCTCTTCTTTTGATATGTTGATATTCATATCGTACTTTTGATGACAGTTTAAGTATAGTGACTTTGTAGATTCTGTTCTTTGGAGTGGATCAGACATTTGTCGCCTGCAAAGAGCATAATTCGTTTGTACTTTCTTGTTCTTTATTTGTCTCCTGGGTTATCTTATTCATATAAGTGACAAAGAGGACTGATGAGAGAACACAGCCATGCCTGACGCCTGATGAAATGGAGAATCAATCCGATAGACCTTCTGCTGTTCTTACTGCTCTCTTTGAAATAATCAGAAGCTCAATTGCTCTCTTCACTTTTACTTGCTGCTCGAGGCCAGGTGTTGCTGGTGGACAGGTATTGTTGGTGGACAGGTGTTGTTTGTGGACAGGTGTTGTTCGTAGACGGGTGTTGTTTGTGGACAGGTGTTGCTGGTGGACAGGTGTTGTCTTCTTCTTCTTCGTACGCAGTCAGACAGTAACCATTACTTTTTCAAAAAAAGTGGCGGTCATCCTGAGGCTGTCGCCACTGCCATAGAGTTTGTCTTGCAGTTCCACTGGTGATGGCCACATCTGCTCTCTCTGATCCTCGTATGTCGAGCAGTTCTGCAGCAGATGTTCAGCGGTCATTTTACCAGTACCGCACGGGCATTCTTCTTCTTCTTCTTCTCTGTACGCAGTCAGACAGTAACCATTATTTTTTCGAAAAAAGCAGCGGTCATCCTGAGGCTGTCGCCACTGCCATAGAGCTTGTCTTGCAGTTCCACTGGTGATGGCCACATCTGCTCTCTCTGATCCTTGTATGTCGAGCGGTTCTGCAGCAGATGTTCAGCGGTCATTTTACCAGTACCGCACGGGCATTCGTCGGTACACCCTATCTTCAATTTGTTGAATAGGTGGTACCTCAGTCTATTGTGGCCAGTGCGAAGTCTAAAGACAACGACCTGCTCTCTTCGGTTCAACTGGTAATAGGCATCGTTTTTGGTGTAACCAGTATGTTCGGTTTCCCATTTGGTCAGGTATCTGGCTTTGATAAGCCGTTTTGACTCTTCGTACGTCGCACGGGCATTCGTCGGTACCACCTATCTTCAATTTGTTGAATAGGTGGTACCTCAGTCTATTGTGGCCAGTGCGAAGTCTGAAGACAACGACCTGCTCTCTTCGGTTCAACTGGTAATAGGCATCGTTTTTGGTGTAACCAGTATGTTCGGTTTCCCATTTGGTCATGTATCTGGCTTTGATAAGCCGTTTTGACTCTTCGTACGTCATACTAGTATCTGTTTGTGGTAGTCTTGCACCTTTTTTTGCCAGTCTGTCTGCCTCCTCGTTGCCTTGGATGTTGCAGTGTGATGCGACCCACTGTACCATTACCCTTTTTGGTGCGGACTGCTGGCACAGTTTGCAGAGTGCTGCTCTTAAGTCATTAAGCTCAGTGTTTTTCTGGCTTTTTAGCGCTGTGACTACGGCGAGAGCATCTGTAAGCAGGACTATATGGCTTTCATTTTCATTGTATGTCACCATTTCCTCCACTGCCGCCCTCAGTGCCTCTGCCTCCGCTCTGAAATTGCTTGTGTACTTACCAGTAGCGAATGACAGTGTTATTTGTCTGCCATTTGGTAGGTTCAGGAATGCTCCTGCCCCTCCGTTCTGTGTAGTGTTTGTTACAGAACCGTCGGTGCATGCATGGGTCCAGTACATGCTTAGGTAGCTTTTCGATATGAAGCTTAGGGTAGTATCTCTCCTTTCTTTTTCAGTCTGGCAATTTTTGTTTACAATACCTGGTATATTTTCTTCCACCTCTGGAAATATATCCTGCCTCCAGGTAGGTTTTCGTACAGTAGTGATGGGTTTTGGTGTTGTTAGTGCGTTTATGGGATCTTCGTGCATCTTTGCTTTGGCTATGTCTGCAAAGTTTCTGCGCTTTAGTTTCCCATTTCCCAAATTGTTTAGTCTCTGGTTCATTGGATGGTCAGTCAGTCTTCGGAGTTTCTCTGACTGCAGCTGGGCTCTGCAGTCTCTTCTATCGGTCATGTATTGCAGTTTTGTAATCTTTTCAAGTTCTACAATTGGCGTTGACTTCATGCCTCCTGTTATAACTCTCATGGCTTGGTTTTGAAATTTGCTAACTTTATCGAAGTTCGCCTTTGCTGCTGTTGTCCATGCCGCAATGCCATATTCGAGAACTGGTCTCACTCTTCCAGTGTACAGTTTCTTTAGTATGCCTTTGTTTGCTCCCCAGCTTGTGCCAGCAAGTTTCCTCATGATTGCCATTCTTTCTCTGGCTCTCATTCGGTTTCTCTCGATCTGACTTTTCCATGTCATGCGCCGATCAAATGTGACTCCCAGATAGGTTGGGTTGTCGTTTGGCTGCAGGAATTTGCCATTTAAGCTTAATTTGGTATTTTGGGGTTTTATTGAAAGCGAGAATATTGTGCATGTGGTTTTCTCCTCGTTTATTTTGACAAGCCATGAGTTCGCCCACTCTTCCAGCGATGTTACGGCCTGCTGCATCCGATTTCTTGCTATGGTGAGATTCTTTTCAGAGGTCCACATAGCCAGATCGTCTGCAAACATTGAGCTATAGACTCTCCTTGGTATATTCTCTGTAATGTCGTTTATATATAGCAGGAAGAGTGTGGGTGACAGTACTCCCCCTTGGGGTACTCCCTGGTCGAGTGTCACCTTTTTGCTCATCTGCCCTTGTACTTGGACTCTGGCCGTTCTTTGTTTGAGGTATTGGTTGATCCACTTGTACATTTTCCCACAAACATCACTTCTTCTTAGCTTGACTCTAAGTCCGTCTTTCCAGACTTTGTCAAATGCCTTTTCCAGATCCACCCAAACAGCTACTGTGTGTTTCTGTGCCTGGTAGGCATCTTCTATTTCTTGGGCTATGAGGATGATCTGGTCCTCAGTGGATCTGTGCTTTCTAAAGCCGGCTTGCCGTGGAATTAGTATTCGTTTTTCTTCCAGATGCGACATCAGTCTGGTGTTTATCATACGTTCCATCAGCTTGCCGACACAGCTCAGTAGGCTGATGGGCTTGTATCCATTTGGATCTGTTTTGTCCTTTCCTGTTTTTGGTACTGGTACCAGTATTGCGTCTTCCATGCCTGGGGTACTTCTTCTTCTTCTTCTTCTTCTGCGTACGCAGTCAGACAGTAACCATTATTTTTTCGAAAAAAGCGGCGGTCATCCTGAGGCTGTCGCCACTGCCATAGAGCTTGTCTTGCAGTTCCACTGGTGATGGCCACATCTGCTCTCTCTGATCCTCGTATGTCGGGCAGTTCTGCAGCAGATGTTCAGCGGTCATTTTACCAGTACCGCACGGGCATTCGTCGGCACACCCTATCTTCAATTTGTTGAATAGGTGGTACCTCAGTCTGTTGTGGCCAGTGCGAAGTCTGAAGACAACGACCTGCTCTCTTCGGTTCAACTGGTAATAGGCATCGTTTTTGGTGTAACCAGTATGTTCGGTTTCCCATTTGGTCATGTACCTGGCTTTGATAAGCCGTTTTGACTCTTCGTACGTCATACTGGTATCTGTTTGTGGTAGCCTTGCACCTTCTTTTGCCAGTCTGTCTGCCTCCTCGTTGCCTTGGATGTTGCAGTGTGACGGAACCCACTGTACCACTACCCTTTTTGGTGCGGACTGCTGGCACAGTTTGCAGAGTGCTGCTCTTAAGTCATTAAGCTCAGTGTTTTTCTGACTTTTTAGCGCTGTGACTACGGCGAGAGCATCTGTCAGCAGGACTATATGGCTCTCATTTTCACTGTGTGTTACCATTTCTTCCACTGCCGCCCTCAGTGCCTCTGCCTCCGCTCTGAAATTGCTTATGTACTTACCAGTAGCGAATGACAGTGTTATTTTTCTGCCATTTGGTAGGTTCAGGAATGCTCCTGCCCCTCCGTTCTGTGTAGTGTTTGTTACAGAACCGTCGGTGTATGCATGGGTCCAGTCCATGCTTGGGTAGCTTTTCGTTATGAAGCTTAGGGTAGTGTCTCTCCTTTCTTTTTCAGTCTGGCAGTTTTTGTTTGCAATACCTGGTATATTTTCTACCACCTCTGGAAATATATCCTGCCTCCAAGTAGGTTTTCGTACAGTAGTGATGGGTTTTGGTGTTGTTAGTGCGTTTATGGGATCTTCGTGCATCTTTGCTTTGGCTATTTCTGCAAAGTTTCTGCGCTTTAGTTTCCCAGTTCCCAAATTGTTTAGTCTCTGGTACATTGGGTGGTCCGTCAGTCTTCGGAGTTTCTCTGACTGCATCTGGGCTCTGCAGTCTCTTCTGTCGGTCATGGATTGCAGTTTTGTAATCTTTTCAAGTTCTACAATTGGCGTTGACTTCATGCCACCTGTTATAATTCTCATGGCTTGGTTTTGAAGTTTGTTAACTTTATCGAAGTTCGCCTTCGCTGCTGTTGTCCATGCCGCAATGCCATACTCGAGAACTGGTCTCACTCTTCTAGTGTACAGTTTCTTTAGTATGCCTTCGTCTGCTCCCCAGTTTGTGCCAGCAAGTTTCCTCATGATCGCCATTCTTTCTCTGGCTTTCATTCGGTTTTTCTCAATCTGACTTTTCCATGTCATGCGCCGATCAAATGTGACTCCCAGATAGGTTAGGTTGTCGTTTGGCTGCAGGATTTTGCCATTTAGGCCTAATTTGGTACTTTGGGGTTTTAATGAGAGCGAGAATATTGTGCACGTGGTTTTCTCCTCGTTTATTTTGACCAGCCATGAGTTCGCCCACTCTTCCAGCGATGTTAGGGCCGTCTGCATCCGATTTCTTGCTATGGTGAGATTCTTTTCAGAGGTCCACATAGCCAGATTGTCTGCAAACATTGAGCTATGGACTCTTCTTGGTATATTCTCTGTAATATCGTTTATATATACCAGGAAGAGTGTGGGTGACAATACTCCCCCTTAGGGTACTCCCTGCTCGAGTGTCACCTTTTTGCTCATCTGCCCTTGTACTTGGACTCTGGCCGTTCTTTGTTTGAGGTAGTGGTTGATCCACTTGTACATCTTCCCACAGACATCACTTCTTCTTAGCTTGACTCTAAGTCCATCCTTCCAGACTTTGTCAAATGCCTTTTCTAGATCCACCCTAACAGCTACCGTGTGTTTCTGTGCCTGGTAGGCATCTTCTATCTCCTGGGCTATGAGGATGACCTGGTCCTCAGTGGATCTGTGCTGTCTAAAGCCGGCTTGCTGTGTAATTAGTATTCGTTTTTCTTCCAGATGCCACATCAGTCTGGTGTTTATCATCCGTTCCATCAGCTTGCCGACACAGCTCAGTAGGCTTATGGGCCTGTATCCATTTGGATCTGTTTTGTCCTTTCCTGTTTTTGGTACTGGTACCAGTATTGCATCTTTCCATGCTTGGGATACAATACCCCTTTTCCAGCTTTGGTTCAGGACTGATAGTAGTTTTTTCTTCGCTGTTTGGCCCAGCCCCATCAGCATTTCGTTTGTTATCCCGTCTTTTCCGGGAGATTTCCTTTTCTTTAGTGTTCTCATAGCCTCTTCCATTTCGCGCATTGTTAGTTTGGCCATCATGTGCTCTTCAGGAGCCGTATTTATGTTTTCGTGTCCCTTTAGCTCTTCGCTAATGTCTGTATGCTTATCTGCAGGGACCTCGATGTGGTTTGCTCTGGCATAGTGATCGACAAAGGCGTTTGCGGCTTTCTTACCTGTGATCAAGTTCTCGCCCTGCTTGATAGTAATTTGTTTATTTGACGGGGTTTCGTCATTCATGGAGTGCGAAGTCTGAAGACAACGACCTGCTCTCTTCGGTTCAACTGGTAATAGGCATCGTTTTTGGTGTAACCAGTATGTTTGGTTTCCCATTTGGTCATGTTTTGATAAGCCGTTTTGACTCTTCGTACGTCATACTGGTATCTGTTTGCGTCTTTCCATGCCTGTGGTACAATTTCCCTTTTCCAGCTTTGGTTCAGGACCGATAGCAGTTTCCTCTTCGCTGTTTGGCCCAGCCCCATCAGCATTTCGTTTGTTATCCCGTCTTTTCCGGGAGATTTCCTTTTCTTTAGTGTTCTCATAGCCTCTTCCATTTCGCGCATTGTTAATTTGGCCATCATGTGCTCTTCAGGTGCCGTATTCATGTTTTCGTGCCCCTTTAGCTCTTCGCTAATGTCTGTATGCTTATCTGCAGGGACCTCGATGTGGTTTGCTCTATCATAGTGATCGACAAAGGCGTTTGCGGCTTTATTACCTGTGATCAAGTTCTCGCCCTGCTTGATAGTAATTTGTTTATTTGACGGGGTTTCGTCGTTCATGGACCTGACTAGCTTCCATAGCTTGTTCCCGTCTTTGTCCAGGTTTAGGCTTTCCGTTTTATTTTTCCAGCTTTCTCTTTGCTGTTTCCTTGAGAGTGTATTTGTATTTCGCCGTGGCGGCTTTGAGGGCGATGTTTGCCTCCATGGATTTTTCTCGCTCTGCCATGTTCCTATCATTTGTTACTGCATCTTCCACTTTCTGCAACTCATCATTTCAGTAGGGCTAATAGTTTTTCCTAGCTCATCTTGGGATGGTTTCAGTGGCGGCTTACATTATTGCCTTGCTTAGGCTTTCCACCATGGGCTTCATTTTGGTGTTTCGTGTGTTGATGGTTTCACACAGCCCATCTGTCAGGATTGCAAATCTGTCCAAGTCGGCTCGTTTGTAATTCCAACGTGGGAGTGGTTTTGTTTCCTGTGGGCCTACTTCCATGTCAATGGTTAGCCTGATCGGCCTGTGGTCGCTACCTGCCAATTGGTTTAGCACCTGGCGGTCTATTTTATGGTGTATGTCCTGTGTGGAGAAGGCCAAATCTGGAGTCGAGGTGGTATGCCATGTTCTTGAATAGAAGCTAGGGCTATCCTCCGGCCTATTGATTAGGGAGAGATTTGCATCTATCTCCCAATCTTCCACTTCGTCACCTCTGCTGTCTGTGTCAGAGTATCCCCATCTCTCCGAGTGGCTGTTGAAATCTCCAACTACTATGCAGTTGGAGTCTCTGAACTCCATACTCGAGAGCGATAGGTCTCTATTTGGTGGTCCGTACAGATTGATAAATGCGGAGCTTCGTCTCTTGAGCCATTATGTCAACTCATACAATTTCTGCTTGTCCGGTGTGATTGACAGATACCGCGCTACTCGGTATGCAGTTTCTGGTCAGTATCAGGACCCCTCCTTTGTGGCCTTCTCTATCTAGACGGAAGGTCTGGTATTCTCTGATTGAGAATTTATGATTATTGTTGAGGTGCGTTTCCTGGATACATGCCACGTCAATCTTACCTTCATGCAGGTGATGTGTTAGGGAAAGTTTTTTGTTAATGACTCCCTCCGCATTCCACTGTAGTATTTTAAGGGTCTTGAGGTTTTGGTCAATAGAAGTTGCCCCATAGCCATGTGCCTTGACTCCACGACACATGGGTGGGTGACCACCAGTGGTCAAGGGTGGGCCCCTTCGAGGCGTGAGGCCCGGTACTATCGCTGCCTGGCGGGACTCCGCAGGATGAGCGCCATGCGTTTTTCTAATCGGTTGTACTGTCATCATGCTGCGATTTACGTTGCACTGTTTTGTTAGGCTTGCAGCCCCTTGCATCCGATTTCAACAGGCGTTTCTGTAGGGATGCCCTCCTTAACCTTTGGCTGTCCCCAGCCTATCTGCAAGGCAGCAGTTGTTTATGATCAGAGTTGTCTCTCTTATGGAAGTTGTCTTACCAGACTATCGAGTCTTCACTACTCGTGTCTATAGGGTGCAATGATGATATGTGAGATGATATATGAGATGGACTGGTTTACCCGGAAGAGAGGCAGTCCAGTGTGTCTGTATCCCAGGATCGTCACGTCCTGCCAGAAACGTAGCATTTGCATGTGAGTGGGGTATCTCTTTCTCCCTTTATTTTCTTGGCTTCTATGCAGAGATGGTACGCCTAGCATTCCCCGCCACCTGGGGTGTTGACACAGTGGGGCAGGTGTGCAATGTCCTCTGGTCTGCATCTCTTCTGCGTCCAGCATGATAGTTATATGGCTGATAACGTACAGAGGTAGATATCGTAGCCGAAGTGCATTTAACCAGAGGACAAGCCTGGTAATGTCACAGGGATGTTGTTCGCCTGGTGTGCGGACAGCTCTCATGGTCATTGGTTGAGTCTCGACAGTTCACAGTGAGGTGGCTGCTCTACTGTTTTCGACACCCCGACCAGGTACTAAGTCTTGTGTTTGTGGTTTCGCACCCCATCGCCGTATAAGGTGAGTATCAAGCAGTTGTCCGCCCGCTTTGATCGGCGGACGGCAAGGACCTCTTTCTGCGGCTCTACCGGATAGGGCTGGGGCGCAAGCCCCAGGTCCCGAGCATGTAGGAGCCTCCCATTGCAGTGGTGCTGAGATTTTGGGCGGGATTGCGGCTTACAAGGGTTCGGCCGTAATCCCCCACATGGTAGCCTCGCGCCATTGGCTTATCAGCCTGGTACGTGAACCAAAGTGTCTGCGGCTCCTCTCGTTATGAGCTGGTTTTCCGTAGCAACGCCCTGTCATTAGTAGGGTAAAACTGACCTGTCTTCAGATGGTCTATTAGCAGCACCCGTTCACTATTTGGCCAGACGAATTTATTGAGGGCTTTTGTTTGTCAATGTCCAGGTATTTGAAATCTGCGGTTTCTGCGGAGTTAAACACGATTTCCGTAGCGTTCTTTCATTAGAGTGTTAGAGAGCTGACTTGTCTTCCGTGAGTCTAATACCAGCGTACGTTCATTATTAGACCCAACGGTAGTGCTCTCGATTTTCCAGTCATTCTACAGTATTGGCGTGTTCAGTCAAATTAAGCCACAGGTTCCACTCCTGGTGGTGCCCTTCCGTCAATTCCTTTAGCGAGACAATCAAGTTACTTAGATGGTAGCCCCCAGATTTTCGAGGGTCTAATTCCAGCACATGTTCACTATTAGACCCCACGAAGGTGCTCTCTTTTTGACAGTCATTCTACAGTATTGGCGTGTTAAGTTGATTTAAGCCTCAGGCTCCATTCATGATAGTGCTCTTCCGTCAATTCCTTTATCAGAACACTGGATGCAGACCAACCGAGCCACAGGGGGCATAACCCCAGATTTCTGAGGGTCTAAATCCAGCACCAGTTCCATATAAGTCCCCAGAAAAGTGGTCTTCGCATGTCAATCATTTCAGTGTTGGCCGTGTTGAATCAAATTAAGCCGCAGGCTCCACTCCTGGTGGTGCCCTTCCGTCAATTCCTTTAAGTATCAGCTTTGTAACCATACTTCCCCCGGAAACCAAACACTTTGGTTTCCCGGAAGCTGTCCGCAGAGTCATCGAAGCAACTCCTGCGGATCGCTAGTCGGCATCGTTTATGGTCAGAACTACGACGGTATCTGATCGTCTTCGCGCCTCTGACTTTCGTTCTTGATTAATGAAAACATTCTTGACAAATGCTTTCGCAGCAGCTCGTCTTGCGGCGATCCAAGAATTTCACGTCTAACGCCGCAATACTAATGCCCCCGTTTGTCCCTGTTAATCATTACCTCCAGTTCCGAAAACCAACAAAATAGAACCGAGGTCCTATTCCATTTTTCCATGCACCATTATTCAGGCAGCCGAGGCCTGCTTTGAACTCTCTAATTTTTTCAAAGTAAACGCGCCGGCCACCCAGGACGCTCAGCGAAGAGCACCCGTGGGAGAGAGCCGGCAGACGATAGGGCAGGAGACAACGGGCAGTGAACCGGCGCGAGCTAGACCGCCCGCCTGCGCCTGAAATCCAACTACGAGCTTTTTAACTGCAACAACTTTAATATACGCTATTGGAGCTGGAATTACCGCGGCTGCTGGCACCAGACTTGCCCTCCAATAGATCCTCGTTAAAGGGTTTAAAGTGTACTCATTCCAATTACGGGGCCTCGAAAGCGTCCCGTATTGTTATTTTTCGTCACTACCTCCCCGTGCCGGGAGTGGGTAAGTTGCGCGCCTGCTGCTTTCCTTGGATGTGGTAGCCGTTTCTCATGCTCCCTCTCCGGAATCGAACCCTGATTCCCCGTTAGCCGTTACAAACATGGTAGGCATGTCACGTACCATCGACATTTGATAGGGCAGACATTTGAAAGATGCGTCGCCGGCACATGAGGCCATGCTATCAGCACAAAGTTATCCAGAGTCACCAGTGGGGACTCCGCAACCCCGCGAGGGGAAACGACGATTGGTTTTGAACTAATAAAAGCGCTCTTTCCGCGAGGGTCGGAGCTTCTTAAGCATGTATTAGCTCTAGAATTGCCACAGTTATCCAAGTAGGATCGTGTCATCTAAGGAACCTCGACTGATTTAATGAGCCATTCGCTGTTTCACCGTGAGACAGTGTGAACTTAGACATGCATGGCTTAATCTTTGAGACAAGTATATGACTACTGGCAGGATCAACCAGATATCTGTCGGAGACGTACGTACAGCACACACCGGTCGGCGGAGGAAGGGTGTGTAAAAAGCCTCACTGGGACGGCCGCAGGGACCGACTGACGGGACGGACGGACGGTTGTTCCACCCGTCCCTCACTCCGTCGACCTAGGACCGCCTGACAGGGGCTTCCTACACGCACCAGACGACCGACCGACCGGGCTCGCTCGAGGAGGGATGGCAGCGCTCTGTGCAGAACGGATCCCAACGACCTCGGCGATGAATTTCACAGGGACTAGAGACAATTTGGCCTGCCGGCCTGCCCTTCTCCGGAGGAGAACGCAGGGGCCTTGAGGCACGATTCCTGCTTTCCATTTGCCGGTCACAAGCTCTTTGCGAGAGTCGGACCACCAGCGAGACGTACTGTCGAGCTCTGCTATAAGCCTTAGATAAATCACCACGGACGGACCACGTTTCCTGATACGGACCAGACCAGCGCACCTCGGTGGAGGAGACGCCACAACAAACCGCACCCAATTCGCTCTACGGGGAAAGGCAGTCGAGCGTTTTCCGCAAGCCCGCGCTATCACTCCGCCTGGCGGGACTGAGATCGCTTTATGAACACTGGTTGTAATTGAGCCGCGGCGGCGAGACAACTACCCCAGATGCCTGGGGTACAATTCCCCTTTTCCAGCTTTGGTTCAGGACCGATAGCAGTTTCCTCTTCGCTGTTTGGCCCAACCCCTTCCGCATTTCGTTTGTTATCCCGTCTTTTCCGGGAGATTTCCTTTTCTTTAATGTTCTCATAGTCTTTTCCATTTCGCTCATTGTTAATTTGGCCATCATGTGCTCTTCAGGTGCCGTATTGATGTTGTCGTGGGACAGGTGTTGATAATGGACATGTGTTGTTGGTGGACAGGTGTTGCTGGGGAACAGGTGTTATTGGTCGACTGGTAATGCTGGTGGACAGGTGTTGCTGGTGGACAGGTATTGCTAATGGACAGGTGTTGTTGGTGGACAGGTGTTGTTAGTGGACAGGTGTTGCTGGTGGACAGGTGTTGTTGGTAGACAAGTGTTGCTGGTGAACAGATGTTGCTGGTGGACAAATGTTGCTGGTGGACAGGTGTTGCTGGTGGACAGGTGTTGCTGGTGGACAGGTGTTGCTGGTGGACAGGTGTTGCTGGTGGACATGTACTGCTCGTTGAGGTATTAGGCCCTTATGTACTTGACCATATGTACACTAGGGACCAAGAGCAAGTCGGCCGCCTCTATTTCCAAAGATTGGTGTAGTACCAACATTTTGAGGCCGGGTCGACACTGAATCCATTTGCAATGGAAAAAATATCCCACAGCACTTGAGAATTGAACAAAGACGGCTCGACTGGACAGCCAGTGAACTAATCACAACGCTACGGCGACTCCAATCATAAAATAGTGGTCCCAATATATAAACGTCCAAACATTTATAGAAAGCTAAAACACTATCATCGCTAAAGGCTGATGAATAAAGGTCGCTTGCCCATACACTCGCGACGCAGTGTACATACTATCTTAAATTTAACCCCGGAAAGAAAAACACTTATGTCTTATAGGGGTTGTGAACATGTTTCCCTGTGGTAATGAGACCGCATGCAATATAATCGGCGAGGCGCTCATCTCCAAGAAAGATTAAAGAATCAATGATCTTCTTCTTCTTCTTCTTCGTATCGTACGCTGTCAGACGTCAACCTGTATTTTTTCGAAAAAAGCAGCGATCATCCTGAGGCTGTCGACACTGCCATAGAGCTTGTCTAGTGTTGCCACTGGTGATGGCCACATCTGCTTTCTCTGATCCTCATATGTCAGGCAGTTTTGCAGCAAATGTTCAGGAGTCATTTTCAGGGTACCACATGAGCATTCGTCAGTGCCACCTATCTTTAATTTATGGAATAGGTGGTACTTCAGTCTATTGTGGCCTGTGCGAAGTCTGAAGACCACGACCTGCTCTCTTCTGTTCAACTGATAATAGGCATCGTTTTTTGTGTAGAATCAGCGATCAACAGCAGGATGTTGGAGTGAACTCTATGCTGCCAATGTCATTTAGAGTCCCCGACAAAGATACACAAATGTAAAACTACAAAACGTTCAACGAGATGCAGTTGAAAAGTAGTCTAGGTCAACATAACAGACAGGGTGCAAATCGACGAAATCCTGGTGGAAGTGTCAACAGTGCCTAATCATGACGTTTAGCAGAGTGTGACAAATTTGTTTCAGGCAAAAAATGGGTGAGCCAGCCGTAGTGTTGCATGAGAAGCTCCTTGTAGGGTTGTGCAGCATGGTGGGGCGTGTTGGTGAATTGATTTTGAAAATACGAATTCTAAATGGACAGATTTCAGTTTATTTAATTTTTTGTTAATGTTCACCTATTTCTGTGATTTCTTGTTTGTTATATTTTAACTGTTACGTAAAACGATACTACGAGACTGACGTTGATAGTCGGCGGTAGGTGAGGAATTTTAGCGTGAAAATATTATGTTTTCTGTAAAAACTGACGGAAGGGGTGGGAGATGGGATGTTTGAGGGGTAGGCGTATGCATTAACATATATAGGCGCCATGGCGACCAAGCTTCTGGGAATTGTCGTGGTCTGGCGTATACCGAATCAGACAATTAAATATTTTAGTTATACGATAATCGTGCTTCCTAACGTAGCCGTCGCTCGAGTGTGTACCACCAGAAAGCAGGGCTTGAGAACAAGAGGTAGACAATGAGAATGAAGGAATGGCAGTGTTAAAGAAACACATCAAAGTCAAGGAATGAAAATAAAGACGATCGCACAGATGGCAGATAAAAGAAGATTGCACCTCCTCACATTAATCTATCGACGTAAGTTGACATGTGAGGCGCTATCTCCATCAGAAACTTGCTTATTACCCACGTTGGACCTGCATTCATTCATCTGCTTCTCCTTGTACAGATAATATAGAACCACAGTGGTTGCTTTAACTACCTAATACTATTTTGGGCACTCTTCTCGAGTTTTGCCCTTCAAACACCAGTTGCATTGAACTCCTGTTACGTGGGTCTTCGTCAGGTATCATATGCGATTTTTCACTCAAACCCTGTAGGTACCATTGCAACATATGTCTGATTATATTGTTAGACTTCTTTCTGTGGGTGTGTCTTATCTATTTCCACATTTTGTCGCCATCAGCAGTTTTTCTTTTATTCATTGACACAAATGTTCTTTTATGCTGATCATTTACACTGGCGTTCTTTTCTCCTGTACTTGGTAAAGAATAGGCTTCTGATGTGGCCCTAATGAAACAGTTGAGCACACTCCTCTCTCACCCTAATGAAACAGTTGAGCACACTCAGCTCTCACCCTAATGAAACAGTTGAGCACACTCCTCTCTCACCCCGATGAAACAGTTGAGCACACTCCTCTCTCACCCCGATGAAACCGTTGTGTACACTCAGCTCTCACACTCATTAAACAAACACCTATTCATTCACTGTACGATTAGCGTACTGGAAGAGCAGTCGCATCTCATGGAAAATGTATAGGGCTACGAATTCCGATATCGGTACGCTCAAGTCGACCCAGCTGTGCCGTATTGATGTTGTCGTGGGACAGGTGTTGATAATGGACATGTGTTGTTGGTGGACAGGTGTTGCTGGTGGACAGGTGTTGCTAATGGACAGGTGTTGTTGGTGGACAGGTGTTGTTAGTGGACAGGTGTTGCTGGTGGACAGGTGTTGTTGGTAGACAAGTGTTGCTGGTGAACAGATGTTGCTGGTGGACAAATGTTGCTGGTGGACAGGTGTTGCTGGTGGACAGGTGTTGCTGGTGGACAGGTGTTGCTGGTGGACATGTACTGCTCGTTGAGGTATTAGGCCCTTATGTACTTGACCATATGTACACTAGGGACCAAGAGCAAGTCGGCCGCCTCTATTTCCAAAGATTGGTGTAGTACCAACATTTTGAGGCCGGGTCGACACTGAATCCATTTGCAATGGAAAAAATATCCCACAGCACTTGAGAATTGAACAAAGACGGCTCGACTGGACAGCCAGTGAACTAATCACAACGCTACGGCGACTCCAATCATAAAATAGTGGTCCCAATATATAAACGTCCAAACATTTATAGAAAGCTAAAACACTATCATCGCTAAAGGCTGATGAATAAAGGTCGCTTGCCCATACACTCGCGACGCAGTGTACATACTATCTTAAATTTAACCCCGGAAAGAAAAACACTTATGTCTTATAGGGGTTGTGAACATGTTTCCCTGTGGTAATGAGACCGCATGCAATATAATCGGCGAGGCGCTCATCTCCAAGAAAGATTAAAGAATCAATGATCTTCTTCTTCTTCTTCTTCGTATCGTACGCTGTCAGACGTCAACCTGTATTTTTTCGAAAAAAGCAGCGATCATCCTGAGGCTGTCGACACTGCCATAGAGCTTGTCTAGTGTTGCCACTGGTGATGGCCACATCTGCTTTCTCTGATCCTCATATGTCAGGCAGTTTTGCAGCAAATGTTCAGGAGTCATTTTCAGGGTACCACATGAGCATTCGTCAGTGCCACCTATCTTTAATTTATGGAATAGGTGGTACTTCAGTCTATTGTGGCCTGTGCGAAGTCTGAAGACCACGACCTGCTCTCTTCTGTTCAACTGATAATAGGCATCGTTTTTTGTGTAGAATCAGCGATCAACAGCAGGATGTTGGAGTGAACTCTATGCTGCCAATGTCATTTAGAGTCCCCGACAAAGATACACAAATGTAAAACTACAAAACGTTCAACGAGATGCAGTTGAAAAGTAGTCTAGGTCAACATAACAGACAGGGTGCAAATCGACGAAATCCTGGTGGAAGTGTCAACAGTGCCTAATCATGACGTTTAGCAGAGTGTGACAAATTTGTTTCAGGCAAAAAATGGGTGAGCCAGCCGTAGTGTTGCATGAGAAGCTCCTTGTAGGGTTGTGCAGCATGGTGGGGCGTGTTGGTGAATTGATTTTGAAAATACGAATTCTAAATGGACAGATTTCAGTTTATTTAATTTTTTGTTAATGTTCACCTATTTCTGTGATTTCTTGTTTGTTATATTTTAACTGTTACGTAAAACGATACTACGAGACTGACGTTGATAGTCGGCGGTAGGTGAGGAATTTTAGCGTGAAAATATTATGTTTTCTGTAAAAACTGACGGAAGGGGTGGGAGATGGGATGTTTGAGGGGTAGGCGTATGCATTAACATATATAGGCGCCATGGCGACCAAGCTTCTGGGAATTGTCGTGGTCTGGCGTATACCGAATCAGACAATTAAATATTTTAGTTATACGATAATCGTGCTTCCTAACGTAGCCGTCGCTCGAGTGTGTACCACCAGAAAGCAGGGCTTGAGAACAAGAGGTAGACAATGAGAATGAAGGAATGGCAGTGTTAAAGAAACACATCAAAGTCAAGGAATGAAAATAAAGACGATCGCACAGATGGCAGATAAAAGAAGATTGCACCTCCTCACATTAATCTATCGACGTAAGTTGACATGTGAGGCGCTATCTCCATCAGAAACTTGCTTATTACCCACTTTGGACCTGCATTCATTCATCTGCTTCTCCTTGTACAGATAATATAGAACCACAGTGGTTGCTTTAACTACCTAATACTATTTTGGGCACTCTTCTCGAGTTTTGCCCTTCAAACACCAGTTGCATTGAACTCCTGTTACGTGGGTCTTCGTCAGGTATCATATGCGATTTTTCACTCAAACCCTGTAGGTACCATTGCAACATATGTCTGATTATATTGTTAGACTTCTTTCTGTGGGTGTGTCTTATCTATTTCCACATTTTGTCGCCATCAGCAGTTTTTTCTTTTATTCATTGACACAAATGTTCTTTTATGCTGATCATTTACACTGGCGTTCTTTTCTCCTGTACTTGGTAAAGAATAGGCTTCTGATGTGGCCCTAATGAAACAGTTGAGCACACTCCTCTCTCACCCTAATGAAACAGTTGAGCACACTCAGCTCTCACCCTAATGAAACAGTTGAGCACACTCCTCTCTCACCCTAATGAAACAGTTGAGCACACTCCTCTCTCACCCTAATGAAACAGTTGAGCACACTCAGCTCTCACCCTAATGAAACAGTTGAGCACACTCCTCTCTCACCCTAATGAAACAGTTGAGCACACTCAGCTCTCACCCTAATGAAACAGTTGAGCACACTCCTCTCTCACCCTAATTAAACAGTTGAGCACACTCAGCTCTCACCCTAATGAAACAGTTGAGCACACTCCTCTCTCACCCCGATGAAACAGTTGAGCACACTCAGCTCTCACCCTAATGAAGCAGTTAAGCACACTCCTCTCTCACCCTAATGAAACAGTTGAGCACACTCAGCTCTCACCCTAATGAAACAGTTGAGCACACTCCTCTCTCACCCCGATGAAACAGTTGAGCACACTCCTCTCTCACCCCGATGAAACCGTTGTGTACACTCAGCTCTCACACTCATTAAACAAACACCTATTCATTCACTGTACGATTAGCGTACTGGAAGAGCAGTCGCATCTCATGGAAAATGTATAGGGCTACGAATTCCGATATCGGTACGCTCAAGTCGACCCAGCTGTGAATGTGTACCTTGTATACGATTAGGAACGTGAAAGGCATCAAGGTAAGGAACTGGTCACCCTACTTCATACAAGCTAAGACTTAGTATACTGACGTCTCTAACAACGTCATTTCCCAACAGTAGTGTAACTACTATGAGACAAACCCTGACTTAGTATACTGACGTCTCTAACAACGTCATTTCCCAACAGTAGTGTAACTACTATGAGACAAACCCTGACTTAGTATACTGACGTCTCTAACAACGTCATTTCCCAACAGTAGTGTAACTACTATGAGACAAACCCTGACTTAGTATACTGACGTCTCTAA